>JAIKVE010000071.1:0-34058 GCA_024679115.1 Phytophthora pistaciae | reverse complement strand
GAGTCGCCAACGCCACGACAACTGCACGCGTAGAGCTTGCCACCCGCTCGTACTTGGCCAAGTCTTGCACCCTCGCCGCTGAATAGCTGCCGTGCTGCTTGACTTGCGTCGACCTCCACATGTTGACAAGGAGATGGCATCTCGACCCCAGCGCGCAGCAAGAGGTCGCCTTGAACTTGAACTAAATGGTATGTTTTCCGGGGATTTCGTGCGGAAGAGAAGCTTTCAGAAGGGGTGAGGCTGAGATGCCACGCGAGGACGGTCGGTGGGAAACGGACAACGGCTCTACAGATGTTGTAGGGCAAGTAGGAGTAGGCAGGAGCGCTCATTTGCGAATTCGCGCTCAGCTGCTCAAGTCTTTTATTAGATTCCACCTTTCGCTCAACGATGGCGCCATCGGCGCCCCTTCAGGCCGTCAAGTTTGTGCTCCTCTTGCCGGAACGACTTCCCGAGGCTGCGCTTGCGGTGCCTATCTACGCCAAGGTCACGCGACGAACGAGATCTGGCGTCATGGTTCGCGAGAAGGGCGACGACCAGAGAAAGTGGAAAATATCTGAGGATCAAGCGCTGGCTTGGGCGGTCTCCGCAGCGGAAGTTGAGGCGACTCCGACACCGCTGATTCGTGCCCCAGTTATTCTCGCTCTCGCCGACCGCATCGTTCATGGCCAAGTGATAGCTCGCAATGGCACCAACGTTCTCGTTGCCACGGCAGAGGGCGAACACCGCGTCCCTCCGGCAGATATCACCATAACGGCTCCCGCTTCAGCCATTTTACTTCGCTCGTTGACATTTGAGGCGGACGACTGGAGCACAGCCGACGTTGTGGACGTGCATCAAGAAGTCTTAAATCGAATTCTAGGCACCAACGGTTCCTCAGCAACACGCGAGATCGATGCGATTCTGCACGGAATCATCAGTGACGATATGTTTCCGACCGGAACGGAGGTCATCGAGTGGGTTAATCCCAGCTCCGGGACCGTAGTCAAGTTTCCAGTTCAACACGCCATTGACTATGCTTTCTATAAAGACGGTGGAGTCCAGCCCATTCCTGACTCGGTGGGCGAGTCATTCTGTACACCCCCACCACCACCTACCAGAAGGCCCCAGCTCGTTGGCAGACGAGTGCGAAGAATTACTGCAGCAGCGGCAACTGTCCCGCCACCCCACGGTGCGACCAGCGCAGTTGCGCCGAATGCTATGTTTGATGAACAAGTGGATGATGACGAGATTTTTGGAGAAGAAGACAACGTGCAGGATGCACCGGTCGTACCAGGTTCAACGGACTTACAGCAGGAGAGTGACCAAGTTCCCCCACCAGCTAAACGGCAACGAGTGTCAAGTTCACAGGGACAGCATCACCGCAGTGGCGAGATACTAGCTGCGCTAGCTGCGCACCCTCAAGCCCAGCGCGCATTTGCCGAAGACTATCTTCCGTCAAGCTCGCAAGTGACCAGGCCAGCGGCTTCGTTAACAAGCAGTCAAACCCACCCCGCTAGCAGTCTGGCAGGAATGCTCGCTCGCGCCACCGATGAGATGAGCACCGGCGGACAAACTCTCTTCACTCCTTCTCTACCCCAGACTCAAGTTTCTGATCAAGTTTCGGCAGCGCATCATCGAGGTACGACAATGGAAGATTACGTGGATGGAATGATTTCGTCGCAGTTTTGTTTGTTTAAACCCTTGCCCAGGGTGGTCACGCGTGTCCGTGACATTCAATTTGGGAAGCGCGGGTTATCCGTCATGCACTTCTTGCCTCTTTCGTTCGAGGACAAGGTCGCGTGGTACAACAGTGGCGGCTGCAACTGCAAAAATCTTGGCTCCGCTGCAACCGTCCCGAAAGCCCAGCAACCGACTGATGTTCACGAGATCCTCGCGGCCTGCCAAACCCTTGAGCTCTTTGCGTCGGACTACTTCTCAAGCGACCTGCGAGCGGCCATCAGCGCCTTGGTCTCTGTAGTCAAGCATTTATCGCAGGCATACACTTGGTGCGCCGAGGACTTACCGCTGCTTACCTACTGGATCAACGTGACCCTAGAGGAGTATCGAACGCACGTCAGCCAGGGATCGCTGGTTCCCGGCCAATTTAGTGCAAAGTTTTCTATCGAGAACACCAGTCTCCAGCACATCTTGCAGCTGATATGCTCCAAGCAGCTCCAACGACTCCGTGATCACGTAACCCAAAGCGATGCAGCTCCGCGTCAACACCATGATCCACCCAAGAATTCGGGTAGGACGGTGCTGGTGACAAACGAATTGGAGAAGTTGATCCCGCTAGAAGGGACGAAACAACTGTGCCTCCGGTTTCTATCTGTCAAAGGATGCTGATCAACTGAAGAGATGCCATGTTTCTCTGGTAGAGCTCATTTCGAGCCGGAAACACTGCACCCGCGTATCAAGGCTCCCATTAAGAAGAAGTTTGGCGGTCTCAAGCCCAAGTATAAGTCCTTATGATGGTGCCCAGACGACCAACGGGCTACGTCGTCGGGTAGTTTTAAATGCCAAGCCGTGCCCACGGAAATGTTCAACACGGATAATTCAACAGGACCTACCAACGTAAATCAATCAATTGACAGCTTCAAGTGCCAGCGGCAGCCTCTCGACTTAGCAGATCGCAACGATAGCACGCTGGTCCCTCCGCTCGCAGCGGCAGGACGACCCAAGAGCCAGCTGAGCTCTGAACCTCCTAGATCAGAGCACCTCACGCTGGTCCCTCCATCGGATATCTCCATGGCAGGCCAAACGGCGAAGTCCCTCAAACCCCTGACGGGCACTACAATTGCAAAGTACAGCTTCCAACTCTCGAAGTCTACAAGCGAGCGCATTCGACAGCAGCTTGAACTACAACTTCTCAGGGATGAAGTAAAAATCAGTACCAAGCTGCATCGTTTAGGCTTTCGCGGAAGCTACAGCACATCCGGACTTGACACCACCGCCCAGCGGACTTTGACCGACATCGTCCGTGGGCAAGGTTTGGATGTAATGTCCACTGCGCGTCTGGTTCGTGGCGAGTTAGAATCCGACTCTCGACCGAACAAAGCGCTTCGCCCTGAAATTGCTTATGGTCTTCTGGAGGGCTACAAGCACCGCGACCTACTCATCGAAATTATGCAGCACGGCATCAAGCCGAAATGGCTGCGTAAGCCACCAAAGAGTCGATTTCATCGTAATCACAAGTCGTGTCAAGCACACCTTCCTGCTGTGCTACGCAGTATTCGTGAGGGTCAGAACACTGGCCGCTACTTGATTGTCGACGATTCCTTACTTGATGAGTGGAAAAATGTTGTATGCAGCCCTCTGGGGGCCGTGGAAAAGAAGGACATCGACCCCGCCATAGAAGTCCGACTCATTCATGATTTAAGTTTTCCCAAGGACGCATCAACAAATTCTAGTTTCGACAAGTCGTGCGCACCTAGCATATCCTACCTGTACGTCGTCTACATCGCTGATCGCATCGAAGATTTAGCGAGGAGGTATCCACATCTCGTCATACGAATGCTGAAGGGTGACGTTAAGGGTGCGTACCGTCATTTGATGATGGCATGTGAGCACGTGAACTGGATGGCAGCCAGCGTTGTTGATCGACTTATCCGCTCCATTCGGTTGGTCGGGATCTCCGCCATTTTACGCAGTGTTTGGACGAGCAATCACGTGGATCGTACAGCATAATGCACCAGCATCAGTTTCGGACAGCCATGATGAAGAGCCATTCTGGGGTTTTGAGTGGGTGGATGATCACCTGCTCATCGAACCTGATTGGGACGACCGACTTCAGCTCGCTGAAGTCGGTCTTGCGCCACGCCATGCTAGCCCTGCTTGGCCCCCGATCAATCAACGAGGAGAAGTTTTCGACGTGGTCAACTCGGCTAAATGCCCTCGGTCTCACATGGGACACAGTAGAGCGCACAGTATCAATGCCCACCGACAAGATAACAAAAGCTCTGGGAAGAGTACGAAAACTACAATCGAGTACAAGAACGGCGAAATCGGAGATGATGAAATTGATGGTCAGTCTACGGCACATATGCAGCTGTCTTCGGACCGCACGGCCATTCTACCAGCGCCTACAAGCATTATGCAACAAAGCACCTCGATTCGGAAGCACCCCCATCTCGTCAGGTGCGCGTACTGACTTGGAGTGGTTCGACTACATTTTGTCCGATGGCCATCTGCAAGATCTTCCTTTATCCATATTCGGAAGTCGGACGCCACCACCGCATCTCCACCTGTACATGGATGCCTCCAATCTGGGACTCGCTGTATTAAATCCCTCCGTCAACGAGTACATCCAGATACGATACGATCCTGAGGAAATTGCGTGGATCACAAACTTGTCAAGTAAGAGCCTATTCTCCATCAACGTACGCGAACACCTCTGCATTGCGCTGGCGTTGTGGGTATGGGGACCTTCGTGGAAGACCACGCATCGTGGTGCAACGACGTTTGTTCAGTGTTGGAGCGACAACAGGTCAGCCGTCGCCTGGAGCAATTCCCTATCAAGCTCAAACGAGATGAGCCAGGAAATCAATAGAGCAATTGGCCTGGCCGAGGCAATCTACAACATCAGAGTACAAGCGTCACATCTACCAGGCGCATCCAATGTTGCAGCGGACGCGGCATCCCGGGCATGGAGTTCACCATTTTCCGAGACGTGGACTAATTTCTCTTCGGTGTGGCAACAGGTTCCAGTGCAGACGAGCTTGAGAAAGCTCTATCAGAACTTCTCCAAGACCTACAAACCGAATCTTTGGCCAGGTCGTCTCGCACCAAGTACGAAACAACATGGAAACAATGGACAACTTGGTGCAACATGCTCCAATTCTCGCCGTGGCTCCCTCCACAACCCTCTCTCCATTCCTATCAGCTCGCACTGTTCGGAGTTCATTGCTGGAAATTCGGATGGAACCTCGGTCAACAAGGAAACAGTGCTTCGACAGTCATCTCCAACATCAGCCATATTGCGTGGCATCATCGTCGCGCCCTCGGCTACCCCGTCGGACTCTCAGACGGCCACAAGCTCGCAATCAACGGCATGCGTCGGCAAGGCACGGGTCCCACAAGAAAGTCGCCAGTCACGATCCCCCTGCTTCGCATCATGCACAAATCACTCGACTTCAGCCAACCCCGCCACCGCATTACATGGGGGGCTACGGTCTTGGGGTTTTTCTTTCTTCTCCGACGATCCGAATATCTCGCAGACGGCCGGAAAGTCTACGAATTTGCATTGACTCGAGCGGATATTTCATTCCTGACTAAAACCGGAAGTCCCGGTACCAGAATTAAAGAAATCACCGAAGTTGTCGTTCGATTCCGAGGTGGAAAAAGCGATCAGTTCAAAAGTGGCACCATTAGAAGCATCGGGCGTTCTGGATCGCCGTGGCTCTGCCCCGTTCACGCAGCCTGGTTTTTAGTGCAGCATCATACCCAACGACAGCTTCCTTCGAGCGCTCCTCTGTGCACAATATCTAGTGGCTCCATGGTTCAAGTCCGAGATGTGGCTCGGCTAATCAAGGACGCAGCGACGACTGCCGGCCATCCACCGCGCTGTTATGGAACTCACTCGTTGCGTAGTGGTGGAGCATCTGCTCTATTCGCCGCTGGCACGGACAATATCGCAGTGAAGCAGTTCGGTCGTTGGAAGTCGGACGCTTTCGAGCGCTACATTCGACTAAATAGCGCGAAAACGGCAAGCATGGCAAGCTCAATGGTCAACCCGATGCAAACAGTGGATCCTATCAATGGGCAAAGTCTGCACGGCCGCAGACTATCCACTGTTTAATACATCGATTTGAGGTGCTGCTATTCAGCAGCACGCCCCCAGCACACCAACGACTGAAATGGTATGTTTTCCGGGGATTTCGTGCGGAAGAGAAGCTTTCAGAAGGGGTGAGGCTGAGATGCCACGCGAGGACGGTCGGTGGGAAACGGACAACGGCTCTACAGATGTTGTAGGGCAAGTAGGAGTAGGCAGGAGCGCTCATTTGCGAATTCGCGCTCAGCTGCTCAAGTCTTTTATTACCCGCCACGCCACACCCAGGGCAAAGTCTGCACGGCCGCAGACTATCCACTGTTTAATACATCGATTTGAGGTGCTGCTATTCAGCAGCACGCCCCCAGCACACCAACGACTGAAAAGTGTCCTTGACAGCTGACATCGTGGGGACGGATGACAGAATTAGCCAGATTTATCGTCGTATTGAATCAATAAGCCCATGATTGCAATTCAAACTTCCGAAGCTAGAAGTGACAGACATAACCGTCCAAACTGAAAAATAAATACTACGTCAAAGAATTCAAAGAATTATTGTAGAATTTTACTATGGTAAAATTATGAAGAAAATATTCTTGATTGCTCAGATACTGTAGACGAACACGTATACTGCATATACATCTAGTACATCTGAACCAATGACATTCACCTGTCGGACCACATTGCTTGCAGCAAACTTGAAAATCCTGGTGGTTACGCGGTTGTCTGCGGCGAGGAACGTAAAAAAAAAATCAAAATTAGCCAAAATCAATACATGTTGTAATGCGTTGACGTAAAAGTTTTCGTCGAAAAGTCATTACTCTTCGCGCTCCTGATAAGTCTAATTTTTAATTTATGCGGTGAACGCCAATAATTGCGAGCTCTGCTTCAGCCCCGCATACCAAATACTACCTCTCTCCCCATAGCTCCTGATAAGTCTACACCTTTTCAACTTCAAAATGGCAAAAAGAAAATTCAATACGTCAAAATGTAAAATCAAAACGACAATACTTTGTAAACAGATACTAAAACCTGTATGTATTAGTGGGATATATAGAAATATAGAATGTCTAATATCTATTGGCTGACAGTGAACTGTATCAACCAATCGTGCTCGTATAAGATTGTGGGGCGGTCGCATCTCTATTTGTGACAGTTTGAACTTACGTTTTGTCATTTTGAACTGTCAATTTGCCATTTTGAAGTTGAAAAGGTGTAGTACCTCTCTCCCCACAGCTCCTGATAAGTCTTCCAGATACATGTACCAGATATGTGATGTGCTAATAAGTTCTCGGTCAGCTTTTTCAGCGCTATAGACTTTGTCATTGTGGTCACCACACCTGCCGTCATGGTGTTCGAGGGAAATCGCTGCATACTTCAATACAGTACGCGAAGAAGATAGACCCGAGCACGTTGAAGACAACGCAGACCAGGTGTTTCGTCGCCTAAATGCTACCGTTCCACATCGACACTGTACAGTACCAACAGTTCTTCCAACTAGTTCAATTTCATTCACTGATCGCCACATTCACGGTATGCACAGACATTCGCGTGTGCTCCACGATGCGAAACTCATAACTACTTTGTGCCTCATCTTTAAGCCGAGGACGCAGGCTTCAAGGGGGTCAGCGGCGTGACCTCCACGCTCAGTCCTCCCTTGACCGGCGTGGTGAGCGAGAACTCGTACGTGATCTCCCACGGGTCCTCCACCGTCTTGATGTCGAACTTGCTGTAGAGCGTGGCCAGCGTCATCTTAATCTCCATCATGGCGAACTTCTGGCCGATGCACACGTGCTGGCCCGCGCCGAAGCCGCTGAAGACGTAGGGCGACAGCACGCGCAGCTTGCCCGTCTCCGGGTCGATCATGCGCTCGGGCTTGAACTCGAGGCAGTCGTCGCCCCACGTCCTCTTGTTGCGCGCGTTGCAGTAGGACGAGATCATGAGCGTCTGGCCCTTCTCGACGAACGTGCCGTCCACCAGCGTCGTGTTGTCCATGGCCTCACGCATGATGAACGCCGTGGACGGGTGGAGCCGCATGTTCTCCTTCATCACCGCCTCCAGGTACACGAGATCACGGAGCTGCTCCTGCGTAGGCACCTGGATCTCACCCGTGAGGAGACCAGGCAGTTTCTCCTTCATTTCTTCGCGGATCTTCTTCAAAACTTCAGGATGGCGGTTCATGTTGACAATAAACCAGCACATGTTGTCTGCTGTCGAGTCCTTGCCGGCAAAGACGAATGTCATGGTCATGTCCCTCATGATCGTAATGTCATCGTCCTCGATGTGCATGTCCTCTGTCTGTCGGAGCTTGCTCTCCATAAAGAGCGTGACGAGGTCTCTGGCCCCCATCTTCTCCCCCTTGGCCGCCATCTCCGCCTTCTTGTTCATGGACTGCACGATCACGTCGTTGATGAAGTTCTGGATGATGGTGTTGTTCTCCTTGAAGACCTTCTCCCAGCCCACGTTGAGGTATCGCTTGAGTCTCCAGAGCCACATGGGGGATTGGATGCGCACCCCAAACGCCACACAGGCCTTGTTAAATGCCTTCAGGAACTCGTGGTCGTCTTCGCGGTCCGGACTGTCCTTCAGCGTGTTGAGTTCAATGGAGAAGGCGATCTTGGCGATGACGTCCATGGTGAAGTGGCTCAGCTCCTGCTTGGCGCTGAACTGCTGATCGCGCTGGTGGTAGACGTCCAACACATCCAGGAACACGGCCAGCTTCTCGCGTACGGTGGCCTCCATGACGTCCTTCATCATCTGCATGGAGAAGAGGTGGCTGGCCGTCTTGCGGTGGTAGAACCACAGATCTCCGTCCGTGATGACCATGCCGTTGCCGAAGATGTCGTAGCTGATGTACTGGCCGCTGGGCCCCCGCAGGAACACGTCGTCTTGGGTCTTCAGTACATCCTCGAACATTTCCGGGGACGAGAGCACGATGGTGGCGGGACGGCCCGGGATCGAGAGCATCCACGGGCGGTTGTCGAACTCGATGGACTGCTCGTTGAGCCAGTCGTGGAAGCGCTCGGCGTTGCCACCGGCGTCCAGGATGTTCTTGAGAATGGGGAGCGTGGTCTTGGGCACTGGAGGGAGCTTGCGAGCGTCGCTCTTCTTGCTCTTCTTGGAGCTGTGCAGGAGGAGGGAGAGCCCCAGACTCACGGCCACTGCGGCCGCAGCGGTGACGGCCACGTCGCTCCTTTCGCCCAACAACTCCGACACGGACTTCATAGCTGTAGGCTGTGGATTCCGACGGTGTGTGGCGGATGCAGGTCAAAAGCTCAAGTGAAGTGAGACCGTGAGGGAAGGGAAGCGCATCGACAGTCGAGACTGATCGACAGTCAAGACTGAGGACGATCCAGATGCTGCAGGCGCATGCAAGGAGAAAGAGCCGCTCGCGTGTGGTAGAATGGTCAACGAGGGGGGTCCTTGACTCCCTCCCTCCGACGCGTCTGCCGAGCTTTCCCGGGGGTCCCTGGCACAATGGCTTCAATGTGCAATGCACATTGAAGCCACACACACCACATCGTCTCGACCTGCGTGGTTTGTGAACACATGAAGGTGGCCAGGAGCTGCGTTTGCCAAGAGTTCTCGAGCTGGAGGAGAATTAAGTCGAGAGAACCGCACGCGTTTTATCGCTGAAGATTGTGAACGTGTTGAAGAGACCGATTTAGGTTGAAGAGCGAAAAGATGAAACAGGATTCGCCTGGCTAAATGTGTCGTTCGTCCCCAGGATGTTCGCTGTCATTGACACTCTTTTAGCTTGAGCTTCTCCTAGCTTGAGTTGACGACCTCTCGCTGCGATGGGGTCTACACGTAGATGCCATCTCCTTGTCAACATGTGGAGGTCGACGCAAGTCAAGCAGCACGGCAGCTATTCAGCGGCGAGGGTGCAAAACTTGGCCAAGTACGAGCGGGTGGCAAGCTCTACGCGTGCAGTTGTCGTGGCGTTGGCGACTCTACTTGGCCAAGTACGAGCGGGTGGCAAGCTCTACGCGTGCAGTTGTCGTGGCGTTGGCGACTCCGTTGCCATGTTTGGCTGTCACTCTGTTCATCGACTTGTTGCCGCTCTCGCCTCCATCGGAGTGCATCCTCTCGAACAAACTCTTCCTATTCCGAGAGTTCTACGCCTACCTGGTCATGACGTTGCTTGCACTCCATCAATTCCGTAAGGGGATCCCCGTCCTACCATACCCTACCAGAAAACTTATCAGGGACACGTTCCTAGCGTCGGGTGTGTGTGTTGGCATTCTGTACGGCCTCATACTGACCGTTGGGTTTCCTCTTCCGTTCACAACGCTGACTATTGTGCCAGCGTGGACTGTGCTGACCCTCGTGTGCTTGGGGCTTCAATGGGCGAAGATCATCCGAGGAACTATCGGTGCAGTGGCGATGTTCATCGGAATGGTGAAGCTTTCGTTCTGCTCCTCCCGGTCATGAAAGTGCTCATGAGGAAGCTCTTTTCTCGAGCAGTCCAGCATTTAGGCGATGAGACCCCTGTACTGGTTGTCTTCAACGCCGACGTGTTCGGATCCCTCTTCGTGGCGTACTGTATGCAGCGATCTCCGTCGACTTGGACCACCACGGGCATCATGATACTGGATGTGATAACCATGGCGATATCACTGCGGGATGTTAACATCGCGCGCAAAGAGTTTACGGGCATCATGATACTGGATGTGATAACCATGGCGATATCACTGCGGGATGTTAACATCGCGCGCAAAGAGTTGCTGGAACTGGAGCAGCAGCTTGACAAGGTGCACGCGTGGCGTAGTCATCACGGGGCGGTGGGCCACATCAGTTTGGGACAACGCATGCCAACTACGCTAGAACGCGCGAGTATTCTGCTGGACCAGACAGCGGATGATTTTGATATTGCAGCTGCTAGCCCTGATCAACGGGATGAATTCGTGCAAACCCGAAGGGCTTCCTTCGTCAGGAAGGAAGCCCTTCGGGTTTGCACGAATTCATCCCGTTGATCACGGAGCTGTTGCCGTATCACCAAACGCGGTGGTTGAAGCTAGCTACACTTTAAAGGTGCGGAGGCTGTTGTACATGGCCGAATTCTTGCTGCTTCTCAACTACGTCGAAGCCATGATCCCGCTCGTCTTCTGTAAGTTTTATTTTTTTGGCGCGAATGAGCTGGCGCTAATACGTAATCTTTTTTAGCGGTGTACCTTGTTGCTTCGTACTACCTGCCCAACCGCGACTACTACGCTATCTATGACAGCATGGACCACCATCAGCTCTTCCAGACACTGCAGAATGTGCTGCTCTACTGCATTCTTCAAATGGTCTCGTTTGCCCTCTTGGTCTTCATGCTCCGCCGCCTGCTGGGGCTGTCGCCAATTAAACATATCGCCTTTGTCCTGGAAAAGCAAGTCGACTTCGTTCAAATGTGTCTCGTGTTCTGGCTATTCTACAACGTCCAGAGCTCGCTGCAGCACATGGGTGAGCAACTCTTGCTTCGTCTGAAGCGTTTGGCAGGTCTAACGCTAGTTTTTTGGTGCGTATTGCAGGCTATGACTACAGCTTTAGGTTTGCGTGGCTCTCTGAGCCTACGAATTCGTAATCGTAAAACTTTTTGTGAGGTAAACCGACCACAAGTGAGATTTTGAGAAAGAACATTTTGTTCTTTGGCATTTGCGATTTGGCAGCAACGGGATCATGGTGTTCGAAGAGTGGGCGTTCCTGGACGAATGGTGCGGGACGATGAGCACTCTGCTTACAGCTACGGGGAGCTCCGCGACAGTGTGGCGATGGGGGCCAGACTACAACCCAGCTCTCCAGTTCACCATCGTGCCGCCAAGAGATAGTGAGTCGACTGCAACTGAACGCGCAGAGCAGCTTCAGACACTCCGTGAGGGACTCGCTCTATTTGCCGCAGTGGCGTGGATCAATGTTAACGCACTCATCTACCTGCTGAAAGCGAAGGGGGTTTGCCAAGTTCTAGAAGAGGCACGGAGTCACGCGTTTATGATGGCAGAGCTGCCTGTGTTTGTTGAGGTCGACGTGACTCGGAAGCTGAGCAATGACCCCAGCAAGGACTTCTCGTGGGTCAAGAGCGATCTGGTATCTCTCTGCTGTCAACTGGACGAGCAAAACACTAGCGAAGCGTTCCATGAGGCATGGACAAACGTCGAAGTGTTCTCCAGAACCGACGCGAAGCGGTTGAGGGGTCTGGCAATCCCTGTTCGGGTGATTGTTGGCAAACCAGAGTACTCGAAACGGTCGGGCACTGCGTCTGGGCGCGTGTGGGATGTCGTAAGGAACACATTGAATCCTGCCCGAGTCCAGTGGGGGTGGTTTTCGTCGCTGGTGGGCAGTTCTTCCACCCTGGCGAGAAGATTCCGGTCTACCTATTACGCCTCATTTGTTGTCACGTGCATTAACGCGAAGAACGCAGTGACGTTCAATGGCGCCAGCGCTGCCTTCATGAAGTTGGTGACTGAAATGGATCCTGAGGCTCATCTTTCCGCGCTGAATTTGTGCCTCGTACCGCACCGGGACTCCCAACGCGTTTGCCGCATGATATCCGGTCTATTTGGTGGTAACACTTGCCCCAGTGGTGTCGCGATTGAGCCCCGAGCTGTGGACTATGCGTGCGTGGACTTTCAAGCCGAGAGTGGACTTGAAATGAACGCGCTTTGCTCCGCCTTGGCGGTCACGCGTTCGTGTCGGTCGTTCACCTTCAACCTCTGTTCATATGACTCGCCCTCGATGGTGAAAGTGTGGCAATGGATGGCCTACGCGTTTTTCTCGACCCGAGCGCGATCACGATCTTCTGTGCAGCAAGTAACCATCTATAACGCCCATCTGAATTATAGAATACTGGAAACGGTGTCGAGGATCCTGACTGCCACCAATACGGAGCTGGAGCTGTTCGCAGTCGCTATGGGGCTGGAAACCACAATGAACACTGCTGCGCGTGACGCGCGCGAGTATCATTTACGTGGAAATGCAGTCATCCAAGTCACGGAGCAAGCTACCGGCCGTGTGAGCTCGTGGAAAATGACAGATATTTTTCAGCAAAGTGAAGTCGGAGGAGTGGTGCTGGTTAATCTTTCGGACGATGGCTCCAGTGAGTGGGTGGACGCGCTGGTTCCTGGCATTGGCTTGTGTAAAGTCCAACGCACTAGCCTCGTTGTGTGCGACCACGGGAAAAACGCGGAGCTCCAACCGAATCTGGAGTTGGAGATTCATTTCCGGCATGCCTTGGACCATGGACACCTTACGAGGTTCCTGAGGCTTGTTGGGAAGCATCTGCGCAGTCTTTGGATCAATTTTCCCCTGTGGAATCGCCACGTTAAAATTGCCGAAATCTTCGAGACGTGTCCACATTTACAGGAATTGACGCTGCGCGATGACGTTATCTCCGCTCAAGCTTTTGTTGCGGCGTGTCAGCAGCACAACCCGCAGCTTCGGCGTCTCGAGTGTCATTTCGACGACGTCCGAGTCCTCGCAGCTACACTGAGTAATGGGTCAAGTGCGCTTACAAGGAACCTTCGCTGGTGGCACTGCAACTTGGAGCCAATGCTATCATATGGGACTTATGCTGGAGCGTTGCAGGGCTTGACTCGTATCCTGAATGGGAATAAAGTTCTGCAGTACCTAACTGTGGTGGTCGATCCGTCGCACGTGGGCAGATTTGAAGACGGATTGAGGCGCTTCAATGGTCAGGAGGTCGAAGGAGATGGAGAATTGTCGGTCGCATGCAAGTTGGCCTTCGTGAGTGTGTTTCATGGCGATGGAGCACTCTCACCTATGAAGAAGCGAGCGACAGACCAGACCGTACGTCTTCGTCTGCATGCCCCAGACGTCCCCGTGGCGACGAAAATATTTGAGTTTGCGAAGCAAGCGGTGCGAAAGGTGAAAGTCATTGCTTCGTAGCTGCGGCCAGGTACTTCGAATTGCACGATAAAAAAATTGAGTGCATATATTTTTTACAAATGCAATATACTTCGAAGTATGAAAAAAGGAGAATTGTCGTCGCTTCTCATCAATCAGGTGCGCTGGAGTTTTTTTTTCTTTTTGTTCTCGTCACTTTTCATTTTAAAGTTCTAGACATCATGGCGCTTCCAGACGTGGACTTCATGCAGCCTTGGTGTCGGCGTCTGGAGAAAACTATAGAGGACACGAGGAGCGAGGTGAAAGTCTGGCGCTGGAGTCCAGACAACAAAGCGGTCATTCAGTTCTCCGTTGCGTCTCCGAGTTTCCTGCTCATGCCAGTGGAGGAGCGTAAAACTGATCTCAAGATTCTTCGCGAGGGGATTTCGCTGTTTACAGCCCTGGCGTGGATCGATGTGAAGCATCCGTCGGTCTACTAAGCACGCTTGCATGCAAGTGTGAGGAAGTGTATTGGGCCCATAAGTCCGGAATGCCCGTACTACCAGCGTGTGTGGACTTGAAGCTGTCCCAGTGGCGGGCTGTCCCTGAAGATGTGGCGTGGGTGAACGAGGTGATTACCTCCATGTGCTGCAGACTGGATCCACAAAATACAAGCAGCGACTTCAGAGAAGCTTGGGCGGAGATCGACCGCTTACTCAGTGCATCACGTAACATATCCACGCGATCTTTAATGGGCCTCAAATCCCGGTGCGTCTCGTTATTGACGAATTCGACGACGATGGACCGGGTGGAGCTGTGTTGGCTCAGATGTGGGAGGTGATAAAGGAAGTCATGGACAAGAACCACATCTCCTGGGGGTGGGCGTCGTCGAACCCAGAGAAGCCTCTTTGCAGCTCACTATGCTCGCGACGAGACTGCTTCACCTCTTTCACTGTGGGCTCAATCTCCGCACAGCATCTCAGTCCGAAGAATTGCTACTATCTTGACAAGTTAAAGACCACGTTTGTCGACCTCGTGGGTGAGATGGCTGGCCGCGTTTGGTTCTCGGACGTCATGTTCCCGCTGTTGCTTGTCAAGAAAGAAGCAACTGCAGTCGGACGTTTCGGCCGAATGATTTCCGAGATCCTTCGCACCAATTCTTGCTCCCATAGACTCCAGGAAGGTCAATACGCGACGAATACCCTCGGTGTACGCTGCACCACCACCAGGCAATTCAGCGCGTTTGCGCGGCTCTTGTGGTGAGTCAGTCGTGTCAGTCGATTCACATTTTCCCATTCGACAGTGAAGTCGACCCCACGAGGGCGAAGGCGTGGCAATGGTTAGCTTACGCTTGTTTCTCGAAGAGAGCACGGTCGCGCTCTGCAGTGAGGAAAATCGAGGTTACAGACGCCGATCTGAACCGCGAAGACGCAGATGCAATGGCGAAAATTATTACGAGTGAGACTCCGGAGCACGAATTATTCAGCAGTGACGCGCAGATTGGAAAGGTCGTGTCAAATGATGGGGAATATCACGTGGATGGAAGCTCGGTCGTGCGGGTTTACGACAGGGAATCGCTACTATTTGAATCGTCCGAGGTGTTGCAACAAGGGTTAACTTGCGGCGTAAGACTCGTGCAGGACGACGGCGCAAGCGAGTGGGTGGATGCTCTTGTCCCTGGTATTGGATTGTGTCAGCTCCAGCGGTGTCATTCAAGAAATCTCGACAACAGACCGAATCCGTTTCAATTAGATCTGGAAACTTATCGTTCGTGCGATGGCGTCCCTCGACTCCTGGAGCTTGTTGGGCCGACGCTGCAGAGTCTGCGGCTTACATCGTATTATCGCTCGACTGAGCTTTTCGATGTGTCTTTGCTTTTTTCGTCGTGCCCCAACTTGGAGGAACTAACACTACAGAAGCGATTGGTATCAGCCGAAGTTTTCGTGCGGTGCTGTGAGGAAAGCAAGTCTCGACTGCGCCGTCTTCAAGTGATATTCGACGATTACAGGGTCGTGGCTAGTGCGCTGAAGGACGAGTCGCTCCAGCTGACCAAGCATCTGCGGTGGTGGTATTGCTATCGCTTCCGCCTGGAACCGGAGCCAGTGGCGCCTTTGCTTGAGATGCTGGACGTAAATCGGTCGCTGAGGTGGTTGACGGTCGATACCCCCAAAACTAACGAGGACCCGTCAGCAAAACTATTGATGGGGTACAACGGGCAGCAACTAGACGTGGTTGGTGACAACTTGTCGACAAGATGCAAGCTGGCATTCCTGAGCGTGTTCGATTCAAGGGAGGGACCTCATTCGTTCAAGAAGCGCTCAGCTCAAACACTGCTGAGGCCTCCAGATGACGATAGTTTGTCGAGGATTTTCCAGTTTGCTACCGACCGTGCAGTACGCAGCGCGAAAATAATCCACCCTTGATTTAGCGCTATCACCACGTAATAACATGCGTTGAATCGGTATCCGACTACTGGTAGCGCTATCCCAAAGTTTGCGCCGTTTTGGCATCTGGCTTAGCCACCAGTGTCATCAAGTTCTCATCAAATCTGGCAAACGACGCTAAAGCTTTCGAGTAGCCTACAGTATCTGTTTCTATATTGTTGCAGATTTTTTTCGCACTTCGGACATGCTTCTACTTCACCCCTGCGTTGATGTTGGCCAAGTCATTATAACAGAATTCGAGATGGAATTCTGTACAATGCTTACGTGTAAATAGTACAATCCGCCACTGCGTTGTCTCGAGTACCACTTCCACGATACCGTGTTGTCGCTCTATCGAGTGGCGAAACATGTGTGTCGACGAATATCCTTCCTTGTGGAACTAACAACGGGATTTAAAGGGGGGGGGTCAACTCAAAAGGTATTATTCCAATACAACATAATATAACAGTTGATTTGCTGTTAGCATATGATAACATATGAGGTAGTAGAAGTATTAGTCGTCTATGCGTGTTATATATGTATCTACACCCATAAATGGATCGTACCCACCCCAAAAGAAGGCGATCTAGTTAGTATTCGGCTCCCTTCATGTCTCCTCGTGCGTTGGTATCCGTCGTAAATGAATGGCTCACCCTAGGCGACTTAAGGTGCTGGCATTTTGTTCCTAGTACTTTCTGCAATACCTTACTACATAATGAGTGCATAATACTATCATATATTATATTGTTTCCTAGCTCTGGTTCCTCATTGCTATATTATATTACGACTAAAAATTATGTTTATTCAAAAACTTGACGCAAATACTTGAAATATATGGGTGGATTTCCGATATGGACTATTAGTATTAATGTTGAGCACGTACATAATTGTCTGCTAGACATTGCCCATCCCTATATCCAGGTGTCTCGTTCCCACATTCTAGTTTTTATGTATCGATACTTACGCAAGCACATTGATGAAACAATTCCATTAAATACTACAGACAACGACGGATAAATCCGGGCGACACAAAAATCCGGAGGACAAAGTCGTGCAGTGTACAACAGGGTCTTTCCAGCCAATCAGAATCTTCCAGTATACTTGGTATTTGTATATCATATGCTTTCGTGTACTTTATATGGATTGTTGTGTGGTTTATGAACATATTTGTGTATTTTATGTATTGTCAAGAGTGTTTTTACAGTGGAAACGGACGGGGATTTCATGTCATTTAACTATGGGGGATGGCATTCAGTGGTCCCGGATTTATCCGTCGTTGTCTGTAATGTTTGCGATGGTTTTAGAAATAGCAAATGCTTGCATTAAAATATAATATTATTTCTCATAATAAGTACCACATTTGATATGGGCTGAATATAAAATATAAAATTTAGTAATAGTAACGTATTCTTTCGTTTGCCTAATAATATTTAGAAATGTACATTTTATATTCATAAGCTTTTTGTTAAGTATTGATAGGGTATCATTTCTCAATGAAATATTATATATTACAATCTGGAAACTGACAAAAAGCTTAATGTTGAAATATTATTTCGTTGAGCTTTTGGGGCACACCCTCGAAGATCGGCATTTGCGTGTCATGCCATGAAGCATGAAACATGAACCCCCAGAAACCTCGCGACTGTCTGCCGGTTCCTCCCGCAGCTCCCTCCGCCCCAGAAACGCTTTCCAAGTTGGAATCCAACCGCGGTCTCACCTGAGCTTTTGACCCGCATCCGCCACACACCGTCGGGATCCTCAAACAGCGATGAAGTCCGTGTCGGAGTTGTTCGGCGACAGGAGCGACGTGGCTGTCACCGCTGCGGCCGCCGTGGCCGTGAGTCTGGGGCTCTCCCTCCTCCTGCACAGCACCAAGAAGAGTAAGAAAAGCGACGCTCGCAAGCTCCCGCCCATGCCCAAGACCACGCTCCCCATTCTCAAGAACATCCTGGACGTGGGCGGCAACGCCGAGCTCTTCCACGACTGGCTCAACGAGCAGTCCATCGAGTTCGACAACCGCCCGTGGATGTTCTCGATCCCGGGCCGCCCCGCCCCCATCGTGCTCTCGTCCCCGGAAATGTTCGAGGACGTGCTGGTGACGCAGGACGACGTGTTCCTGCGCGGCCTCACGGGCCAGTACATCAGCTACGACATCTTCGGCAACGGCATGGTCATCGCGGACGGCGACCCGTGGTATTACCGCCGCAAGACGTCGAGCCACCTCTTCTCCATGCAGATGATGAAGGACGTCATGGAGGCCACCGTACGCGAGAAGCTGGCCGTGTTCCTGGATGTGTTGGACGTCTACCACCAGCGCGATCAGCAGTTCAGCGCCAAGCAGGAGCTGAGCCACTTCACCATGGACGTCATCGCCAAGATCGCCTTCTCCATTGAACTCAACACGCTGAAGGACAGTCCGGACCGCGAAGACGACCACGAGTTCCTCGAGGCCTTCAACAAGGGATCGGTGGCGTTTGGGGTGCGCATCCAGTCGCCGCTGTGGCTCTGGGAGCTCAAGAAGTACCTGAACATTGGCTGGGAGAAGGTGCTCATGGACAACACTAAGATCATGCATCAGTTCATCAACAAGGTCATCCTCGACTCGATGAACAAGAAGGCGGAGATGGCGGCCAAGGGGGAGAAGATGGAGGCCAGAGACCTCGTCACGCTCTTTATGGAGAGCAAGCTCCGACAGACAGAGGACATGCACATCGAGGACGATGACATTACGATCATGAGGGACATGACCATGACATTCGTCTTTGCCGGCAAGGACTCGACAGCAGACAACATGTGCTGGTTTATTGTCAACATGAACCACCATCCTGAAGTTTTGAAGAAGATCCGCGAAGAAATGAAGGAGAAACTGCCTGGTCTCCTCACGGGTGAGATCCAGGTGCCTACGCAGGAGCAGCTCCGTGATCTCGTGTACCTGGAGGCCGTGGTGAAGGAGAACATTCGTCTTCACCCGTCCACGGCGTTCATCATGCGCGAGGCCATGGACAACACGACGCTGGTGGACGGCACGTTCGTCGTGAAGGGCCAGACGCTCATGATCTCGTCCTACTGCAACGCGCGCAACAAGAGGACGTGGGGCGACGACTGCCTCGAGTTCAAGCCCGAGCGCATGATCGACCCCGAGACGGGCAAGCTGCGCGTGCTGTCGCCCTACGTCTTCAGCGGCTTTGGCTCGGGCCAGCACGTGTGCATTGGCCAGAAGTTCGCGCAGATGGAGATCAAGATGGCGATGGCTGCACTCTTCAGCAAGTTTGACATCAAGACAGTGGAGGACCCGTGGAAGCTCACGTACGAGTTTTCCCTTACCATCCCGGTCAAGGGTCCTCTGGACGTGGAAGTCACGCCTCTGACCCCTTTGACACCAGCAGCATCTGCCTAATGAGAATTGGTTCTGTGGTAAGAATGGCAGATATGGTAAAAAAAAAAAAATCGGCTAGTTCGTTTGATCTAAAGCAGGCTTATTCAATTCGAACTCCTTCGTCTACATGTAATTGTGGGGTGGGCTACACTTTTGACGGAAGAGCTAGCAAACGGGATTTAAGCTAACCGTACCTGACAAGGTTACATGCAACACGAATAACTGCGTCATCTCCTTGATTAAAAAAAAAAAAAACAACAGTGAGATGTACTTAGTAACAGCAAAGGACGTCGCTATTGGATTTCGTTAACGAATTCTAATGTCGGTTCCATCAAGCGTCTGGTACCTCAACTTAGGCCTGTAATTGCTTGTCCCCCGATTCCCTCGATTCCCCCGATTCCTCCTCAATGTCGCTCGAGCCCGTCGCCGAGGCATCTTGAAACGCAGTCAGAAAGACATCGTAGATGCTCGTCCCAGCGGTCAGTAACTTCGTCGCATTGCCAGTGGATCCGCCGCTCAAAATGTCGTTGATGAAACCCAGATTGTACGTGTCGCGGGCGTAAATTGTAGGCAAAACACCACACCCGCGGCTCACAGTACCCACAACCACCCCATCAACCGCAAGGGGGCCTCCAGCATCGTCTGGGCACAAGGCTTTGTCACTAGCGGCACAAATGATAGAGTCGTCCACAATGTCTTCGTCTCCGTCAGCGGTGTATAGTTTGCGGCACTGCTTGTTCGAAATGATCTTGACGTCCACCGCCTGAAGAATGTCTTTCTGAGTGTCGTTGTAGAAAATCCCATACCCAAGTGTGGTTGCCATCTTGCCGGGTTTGTTGTTGGACCCGTCCGCCTTGGGCAGACGCGCGGGCGCATACGTCGATGGTTTTTCGAGCTTGAGCATAGCCACATCGTTCGTCGAAACCGACAGATTGAGCGGACTGTACTCTGGGTGACTGAAAGCCTCGACGACACGAATTTGCTCGGACTTTCCCGCGCCTCGTCCAGACCCATGCTTTGATCCGAAGGAGGCGTACACATCGTACAGGTACGAGTTGAGACACTGAGCTGACGTCAGCACATACTCCGGGGCAATCAGCGTGCCAGCGCAAAACGTATCACTGTCCGAGCCGTTCTCGCGCAGACTCACAATGTACGGGTAGTTCTTGAGGTTGACGCTCTTGCCGCCGTAGATTCGGGATTCTTCGTCTGCAGGCATGCCGGTGTCGGAACTGCGGACGGCAGCGGGAGCCGGCACTGACCCACCAGTCATATCCGAGAAAATGTACGCGTTCACAGTTGCTGCCACCAGTAACATGGCGAACACGCCCACTTGATTGAGCTTCATCATTGTTGGAGGGGGAGGGGAGGGGGGTCTTGAGTGAGAAACTGTTAGACTGGTTCGTCTTGGCTTGGTGGATGGCCGTCGTGCGGTAAATTCCAAAATGAAGATGAAACCTGAATTGTCCTTTGAGTAATCTCAACAGAACTAATCGTGCTGTTCGTAAACTACGATAAACTCATGGCTACTTAAGTATCATGTAAATGTATCGGCATACAGTGCCCTATCTCATTTTTTATCATTCGTACAGTATAGGATACTGCTCCACATAATCACATCGGTCGTAAGCACCTTCTGAAGTGCAATTTGCCGCTCTATGAATCTTTCCGCTTTAGCATAACGCGACCCCAACTGCAGCAACTTCAACAGCGGATTGCTTTTCAAGTTTAGCGCCGAAGTTATCGAGGCCAGTATAGAATGTATATCTAGAACTATAAAATTCATGCTCCACAGAGAAAATTTTACATCGTAGCGGCGCCATGCAATGCGTCGTGCACACTCCTTTGCCAACGTACAACTAAGTGTATACGTCATTGGTGAACTAGCCGCAGAGACGACGAGATTCTTCCAAACAGCTCGTCAAAATGAGCCTTTTGCAGAGGTTCCATGAATTTTGAGGAAGTTTTATGCTGGCGCAGTCTGAAACAAGAGCAAGAGTTATTACTGCACATATTGCCGGATTATTTGATATAAGACGATTGGTCGTTGCATTTAATACGGTACGTCATGGTTTCGAGTTGTGTTGAGCGCAAAGTGTGCAAACAAGCCTAAGCCGACTTCTTTGAATCTTCGTGCCAACTCGTTTGTACTGAGATTTGTGCGGATTTTTGGCAGCACATACATTAGAAAACAGAACTTGAATTAAGCGACTGGTGTGGCACAGGTGTGGCGCGCCCAAGTCAAGTTAAAAAAATAATGCACGGATTGCACGCTATCTATTTTCCATTGTCCACGTATTTGAGATTTTGATCAAGAAGCTCCTAAGCTTCAGAGTGCTTGAAGAATACAGACGCTTTACCTATAAACAAATGTAAAAAAAAATCCAGAGCTTCCCCCTGGAAAGCACCGCATTAGTTAGATTTACCTGACGGGGTCATTTCACCCGGACTAATCGTGCTGTTCGTAAACGGCCACTATGTTCTTGGCCACAAACATACAGTGTACATATCACATTTGTTATCATTACAGTACATGTACAATTATGCCCCGTATCCAGCTCGAGAACGAAGACTACACTTCGAACAAGGTAAATTCCAGCAAGATGAAACTTGATGCGGTGTCAAGGCGCAGGCATTGTTTCAGAATGTAATTAAGATGTTGTCATTTTACTGCACATGACCTCTAAAAATCATGGATACTGCTTTACAGGACGTCGTGGAATGAGGTTTGCAAAACATTTTTTTTTTATTATTTGAAGCTTTCTTGTGTCCGAACTTGCTAGTCATTTTTTTGAGTGATTGGAAGCAAGGTTGCTTTAACTAACATGCATGAGGTAAATGTTGTGCCACGTAACTATGCAACTCAAATCAGTTTGGCTGCTAACAGCTTCCGGTGAAGGGTGAATCTATGTAGTGTTCGCACAAACACTAACTGCATCGCTAACGCTAGCGTTTGCAAACTCTTTGTTAGTGTGCAGTGACTCTGGGTAACATGTATTCCTCTTGAAGGCTTTAACTACGAAGCGTTGCAGCTTTTTCACTTGTCTAAAGCTGACTTGTACGCGGAATTTGTTTACTTTACACCAATCATGACCTCCTCAAACTACGCAGCACTAGCTACGCCTTGGTGCATGCACGGAATATGGATTTGACATCGGGCAACAGTTCTCTGGAGGAGCCATCAATTCGACATGCTAGTGATAGACAAGTAAACATACAAACGCTGGCAAACAGCACTTACAGTGAGTTAGTGTGTTGTGAAAATCACAAACATATTTGCGGAGTACACTTGGTGGATCAATAGCAAGACGTTGCGAGTTGAGCCCTATCCCGTTGGCCTGCTCTGCTACCCCTCCGCATCGATCTTTCTTTTCCTCGTCTTGGCCGAAGCACCTGTGTCGCCACTGGGAGCCATGCCTTTTCCCTCTTCGCCTGCGGTGCCTCCTCGCTTTGCCTTGGCAAGTCCAGGTGCGGGTAGCAGCGCACAACGAGCCACAGCCTCCAGCTCTTCATCGGCTACCACCTCTCTTGAGGGTAACTTGGCCCTCTTGCGGAGATCCATCATCACCTTCCGATGACGCAAGTCAGCCTTGATAAGTGTCAATACACTATTGGGGTCCCATAGCGGCTGCACAATGCCGACTAATTGTTCCTGCACCGCTTCATCGATAAATGCACAAGCTCCCAGTGGGTGAAGGCAAAGCTTAAAAAGCTTTGGACTTGTCCGATCGGTTGGTGTCCTTGAACCAAAATTCGAGACCATTTCCCACGATGAGAGCAGAAATTCACCGTCTCGTTCCCTATTTTCCCGCTGGATACAGATCATTGATATCTCGCGCTTTCCGCCGCGCTTGTCCGGCTCACGAAAAATCGGAATGATGAGGTCAAATCCGTTGCGGCCTCGTGCGAACATTCCTGCTGCTCGACGTCCCAGCATAAACCACAAAGTTTCTTCAGTTGGCTCCAGCGATAACTGCACAAAATAAGAGAAGCCCATTTGCCAGTTTTCCAGCTCCGGTAGCCCCTCTTTCCATTTAACTTCGTCATGTTCGGATGTATCCATCATTCCAGTTCCCTTTTCCTTCAACTGTTTGTCGTCAATAAAGCCACCAAGCAACTTCAGAAACGCTAAAACACTCACGAACTTGCCCATAAACTGACACATCGAGCGTTCCTTCCCAACCTTCTGCATCACGCATCTGTCGATCGCCAACAGTAACACGATGCGAGCAACAGCTTCACCAACATCCCCCGAATCCACCGTCTCGTTCAAAATCAACTTCTTGAATTGGGGTAGGATGAACTTGGACAGACTGGAGGCCTTGCCCGAGCTCCAAACATACCACAAATGGGTGGCGCCAAACGAGAGCACCGGGTCTGACGTGTACGTGCTGAGGCGGCTGACATTCCCATGATCCACGTATTCGAGAACCGCCATGAAGTCCGCCACGACGTGAGACGCAAGTGCAGACGTACAGTACGGGCGAATACCGAGGCGGCACAGCAAGGCCGCAACACCAAACATGATGCTCTCATTGTAACTAGCTTCAGTGCTTGGGTCAAGACCTCGGAGGAGCTTGGAAGCTGCCAGCGAGATGACATGCTCCGTGGCGCTCTCTCTAGAGACGGGGCTGGACAGTCTTGGGTCGATTAACGCGCGGAATGTGCTCCACCACAAGGGACGACCCATCGAGACCAGCACGTCCCAAGCAACGACATCGCCGGACGTCACAGCACCCTCGTATCCATTGCAACGTTGACTAATTATTCCCTTCCAGAAGATGTCCATTGTTTCAGCGAGTATGAATGGGGGAAACGCATACATCGGATCCTCTGGGTGCAATCGTGACAAGTCATTGAGCTCTTTCAACGAAGGCGGTGAATCCGACACGTTGGGATTGGCATCCACGAAGACTCCAAAAATGCCCCCTTTGAACCCTTCCGACCTGATGGCTCCATTTGCCAGCACAAGCGCCCGGCGGAAAAGTAGGCGGGTATCGGTCTCCATAGCCATCAGAGATTTGGCTGCGTCCACAACGATAAACACCACTCCATCCTTCCTCCTCGGTGTACTGGTCCCCAGATGCGATAGCCCAGCTCGTTTTGCGCTCCTCTTGGCCTCCGCGGCTTTGAGTTTGCCTTCTACGTTCTTATCAGCATCGTCTTCAGTGAAAAGCGCAAGCCACTCGGTTCCAACACTCGACCGGTTCTCCTGAGCGTAGAAGTAGATGGTGACGAGGTGCTCGCTGACCTTCTTCTCGTCTTGACCGGCTGCGAATAACCAATCTTGGAGGCTTACCGTCGACGTAGGGAACTCTACCAAGTCATTGGAGCGCGAGCAGGTGTAGAGAACTTTCAGGATCGAGTCAGGCTTGCTGGTGCTTTGAGCGAATTGGTAAAGCAACCGACTTTTGCCGAATCCAGAGCTCTGCACTATGTCTACATCCGGCGACTTGTACGCTCTTGGGTTCTTTCGGTAAGAGTTCCAGCAGTTGAGTAGGTAGGTTTGCAACCGATTAACCGCGTCGCCGAGGTAGGCGCCATCCGTGAAGGCGAATCTCAGACATCTCGCCAGGGTTTCGTATGGAATCATCGGGCGCCAAGCCCCTCGCGTACTTAACACGGCCTTGACGTCGCTAGCCGTTCGTACAGCGATGTCATCGCTCATATCAAGAGAAATGCCGTACGGCGCATACATCACGTAAATGAGCGGGGAGAGCATGAACTGCAACATGTCCAGACGCTTGCGTAGAACCCTCCGCGCATGCTCCTCTGTTACTAGGAGCGCCCGCTTGTCTTCATTGCGCAGACCCAGCTTTGGCTGCAGATACCCGAAGACAGTGTCGTTCACAAATTGTGCCAGATTCTCGGTGGGGTCGCTCTTCTTCTCGATCGGAGGCTTGCCAGGCAGGTCATACGACAACGTTAGAACCAGCTACACTCCAAACACGAAGTGCACGTACCGAGCTTGAGCCCCTATCCATCGATACATCGGACATGACGCTTGGCTTCAATTGCCGGTTGCAAAAATGGTAATTGACGTTTGATGACTAGGTATTAAGGACCCCCCCCCCCAAAAAAAAAAAAAAAAAAAAAAAAAAAAAAAAAAAGAGATGGAGAGCAGGCAGATTAAACAAAACTTCAAAAACGGCTTATGGCGTCGCCATATTCAGCTAACATTATTCCTCGTCGCTCATTTCCTCTTCTGAAGCAATCACATGCTCACCGAAGTCTCCACCATTTGGCGCATTCACGAGTGCACTAGAAGCTACTGAGATCGTTTCGGCTTTTGACGCCACCCCGCTCTTTCCATCCGAATCCACAGCACTGCGTATAAGTGTCATGGAAGTACGCACGAACGACGCCAAATTCACCAATTCGGTCGCCTCAGACTCCTTCATGACCTGATAAGTGTGCGTTCCGATCGAGAACTTCCAGGTACTCACGGAGCGTACACGGAGCGTACACGGAGCGAGAACACGGGCGTGATCGTGTTCATATTCGAAGTTGCACCCCTTTCAGCCACAAAGTACCGATCCAGTTCACACTGCGGCACGGTTTCTCCTGGGGTCATGCGCACATAGATCACGTCGTGCAAAATACTCGCTCCAAGTGGGTTGTCGTCCGATAAAAATTGGAATCGATTCGTATCCTCCAAACCCGTGAACTTACTGCCATTTTCCACACAATCCGTCACTTGAACCAGTATAAATGACACCTCCGATTCCCCACGAAACATCGGTAAAATTAGACAGGCCTCTTCCAGATCTCGCGAAAGCACACCAGCTGCGTGGCGGCCCAGCAAGAACCACAGAGTCTGCTCCGTGGGCTCGAGCGTCAACTAAATAAAGTGGCTGAACCCCATTTTCCAGCCACTCCACCTCGACTTCTACGTCTCGAACGCAGCTTTAGTGTTTGCATCAATTAGCGACGTCAGGTCTGTGGTTAGTGCAGGCGGATCCGAGCCGCCCAGCACCGTCATAAACGTCCCAACGCTCACGTGTTGACCCTCAAAGTGACACTGGCTATGATATTTTGCTTCCGCCTCCACCACCACGCACAAATCCACCGCCAGAAGCAGCACGACGCGGGCCACCAGCTCATCAGCGTTATCCACATCCAGCACTTCTTGCACCAGCAGATTCTTCAGCTGTGGTAGAATACACTCCGACAGCGATGACTTCCCATCGAAAGCCCCCATACATGTCACAAGTGGGTCGCACCCAGCGCAAGCACCGGGTCGGGCGTGTACGCACTCACCAGTCCATCATAATCGCGACTCACGTACGCTAGAACCGCCATGAACCTCTCGACAGCGCGGGAAGCGAGAGATGATGTGAAGCGCGGCCGCAGTCCCACTCGACACAGCAGAGACGCGATCCCGAACATGGTGTGCTCGTTATAACTGGCCGGGATCAACGGTGCCAGCCCCACCATTAATTTACTCGATGCCAGCCGAACCATCTCGTCAAAGACGCCACTCGCGACCAATTCCCACCTGCCGATGCCAGTAGTACGGTCCTCCTGGATCAAAGCGTGGAAGAAGCTGGCCCAGAGAGGCCGACCCATTGCCACCAAAGCTTTCATAATTTCGTTCTTGTTGCCCTGGGCCACCACGAACTTGTACGCGGAGATCTCGTCCATCCCCAACTTGCTGTAGTAGTCACGCCAGAACACGTCCATCGTATCGGCCAGCACGAACGGAGGGAACATGGTGAAGTCGCTTACTTTGGGTGTATCCAGTGGTGGGGGTGGAAGTCGCAAACCCGTGGTCTCCGGGTTCGTATCAACAAGAACAGCACATATTCCACCGCCTGGAAACGAAGCTCGAATGCTGTTGTTCGCAGCAATAATTTTATTTTTATTTTTATTTTACGCGGTTAACGCCGGGAGCACCCAGGGTGAGCACTCAATTTTATCAATAGTTTTATTGCAATTTTTATTTACGCAACGCTGGCCTCGGCGACAAGGCACCTACGAACCAACGCTTCTCAGGAGCCCAGTGACGGTGAAGAGAGAGCGGGGCTGTCGGAAAAGTTGTTAACCTTGGTCTCGTCCTTGAAGGTGGCCCCAGAACGCCTTCAGAAGTTGCTCGACGAGGGGAAACCTGCAAAAGTTGTTTTCGACCGCATGCGTTTCAGAAAGACCGATACAGGGCTGCTGCTCCGTCCCCAGTTCACCGAGTGGCTCAAGTACCTCGACGATTTGAATGCCAAGAACCCCACTCAGAAAACGTCCGCAGGTTGTTAATGTGCGACTTAATTGGCGATTTCAGAAGAGGAACCCCGGCATGGCATCTACAATACTGTCAAAATTGGAGACGCACTTCCAGGGCAGACCTCTGAACCAGATCCTCCTAGAAGCCATGAAGTTCCCCAGTATGGAAAAGGCTGCAGCAGCATTCAGACACAGAAGATCAAGGGCTATTTGGGGAGCAACGAGTCCCCACAAGATGTCTTCGTTTGGCTGGACCTTGATCATGTGGGGGATAACCTTCTCGTCGACCAAGTGTTCATGGAGTGACTCAAGTACGTGAAAGATTTCACCAAGACGAACCCGAAGCAGCAAGAATCGCTATATTGGCCAAATCGCCGGAAATACAGCGATGCCCCGTTGAACGGATGATCAAGGTGGCCATGAAGAATCCGAGTACTTAGAACATTGCGAACCTGATCGTAAAGAGAGGCCCAAGCACTGGCTTGACAAGAAAGGAAAAACCTTCCCTGGCGTATATTCCGTGAGCTCGGCCTGGATTCGGCCAGAGAAAAAAAACTCTTGCTAGTCCGAACTTCAAATTTGGGTCAAGTATTTGAATGCCTTCACCCGGCGGTACCCCGACGATAAAACGACAACGATCGATGGTCTTCGGTCAAGCTACAACGACCTAAATCTTGTGGAGATACTTCATGCGGCGAAGCAAGACACCAGTACGGTGAAACTGGCGACGAACTTGGAGAGTGCAATGGTCAACAAGTGGGTAGCTGGAAAAGAACCGCTAAACGATCTCAAAAAGGGGTTTAACCATATCCAAATCGCGGACAACTTGATCGAGAGATATGCTGCGAAGCTCAATGCATTGGCAGGAGAGACTTTGTAACAGCAGCGACGTGGTGACAATGCCATGCGATGCAGTTTTTGTGGTTCACGCCCCGGGATTACGAGATGGCCGTTGCATTGGAGTAAGGGAAATGATAGAAAAAAAAAACATGACTGAATGCCTATCGCGTGAGAATATTACGCGGCCTAACGCTGGTAGCACTCAGGGCTAGCGCGTCATCAACCCACGTTATTGATTTATTAGCCCTAGAGTAAAATATTGTGGCTCGAGGTGGCCACATCTTGAAATTCTCAACCCATGGCAACAACAATCGGAAGGCGGAGCGCAGTAAAGTCTTTGTTTATGATTGCTTATGCCGCTGCTTTATCCAGCATCTGATGCCTACTTAACGTCGATCGCGTCCATCGCAGACGCATCTTGAGACGTATACATGAAGGCATCGAGGAAGGTACTCACCCCAGCAGGCAGTAACTCCGTGATATTGCCAGTGGATCCGCCGTTCGAGATGTCGTTGATGAAATCCAGCTCATACGTGACGCGGGCGTACAGTCCAGGTAAAACTCCGCATCCTTTGTCGCTGCCGGCACTCGCAATACCCACCACCACTCCATCAACCACAAGTGGGCCTCCGGCATCACCTGCACACATGTCCTTCCCACCTCCGTTACCGGCACAAATGACAGAGTCGTCCACGATGCCTCCGTCGATGGTGTACAATTTACGGCACTCCTTGTTCTAAATGATCTCGACGTCCACGGCTTGAAGCGTGTCGCTCTCAGTCTCGCTGTTGATCATTCCCCACCCGAGGGTAGTTGCCATCATGCCGGGTTTGTTGTTGGAGCCGTCTTTGTTGGGCAAACGCGCGGGTGGATATGCCGACGGTTTTTCCAGCTTGAACAAAGCCACATCGTGCGCCACCACCGACGTACCGTAGTCGTACTCTGGGTGACGGAAAGCCTCGACGACACGAATTTGCTCGGACTTTCCCGAGCCCCGACCAGATCGATGCTTTGATCCGAAGGAGGCGTACACGTCGTACAGGTACCAGTCGCTACACTGAGCCGACGTCAGGACGTACTGCGGGGTGATCAGGGTGCCACCACAAAACGTGTCACTGTCGGAACCGTTCGCGCGCAGACTCACCATGTACGGGTAGCTCTTGATGTTTGCGTTCTTCCCGCCGTAAATCCGACTTTCTTCGTCTGCCGTCATGCCGGTGTCGGAACTGGGGACGACAGTGGAGACCGGCACTGACGCACTCGTCATATCCGAGAAGGAGTAGGCTTGCACGGTTGCGGCCATTAATATGGCAAACGCGCCCACTTGATTAAGCTTCATCATCGTTGGAGAGAGGTGGGGAGGGTCTTGAGTGAGAAAGGTCTTGAGTGAGAAACTGTTAGACTGCTTGGGCTTGGCTTGATGGATGGCTGCCGTGCAGTAAATTCCAAAATGAACACGAAAATTGTCCTTTGAGTAATTTCAACGGGACGAATCGTGCTGCTCGTAAACTGCGCGATAAACCTATGGCTACCGGCATACAGTGTGCCTTATATTGTTTATCATTACAATACATATATTACTTTACTCTTATCGGTTGTGCTCTACATACATGTAATCGCACCGGTCGTAAACAGCTTCTAGAATGAATCCACGGCAATTGCTGCTCTTGGAGCTAGCAAATGGTTCTTCCTTAGACATTTCGTTGGAATTTTGGGTTTAACGTGACTCCAGCTCTAACAACTACAAGCCAAGATGCACGTTGAATTGCTTCAGTTTTGGTGCACAAGTAAGCGAGGCCGGTGCAGTAGCTCTAAAACTAGAATTCATGATCAACACAGAACACTTTCCATTGCAGCAGTGCCGAGTAATTCGTCTCAACCGCAAAACTCCTTTGCTAGCCTACAACAAAATGTAGACGCCATTACTGAAGTAGCGGCAGGGGCCTGATAATACGATACTTCCGTATCCCCCCCCCCTGTACACGTGTTCCCCTCCGTTTATGTCAAAATGAGCATTTTGCGGAGTGTCCTTGAATTTTCAGGAAGTTTTATGGTGGCTCAGTCTGAAACAAGGGAGGGAGGCTGTACTAAAGTACATGTAAGCTTACTGTTTGGTGTAGACGGATAGTTACATTTTAATGCTGTAATGTTGATGATCCGATTACGAGTTGCGGTGATTAGATGAGTAGAAAATCTGAGAAAAAGCCTAAGTGACCTACACTTTGAATTATCGGCAACTTTGATTTGTGGATGAAGTTGAAGTGGACGTAGGATACCACCGTTTCGTGGCAAGCACGAACCGCGATTGCCACCATTGTCGTGTGTACCGCACGCAAGGATCTCGGGGTAAACAAAACCGATACTCAGGGGTTTCTGATCTGTTAGAGGGCCTCGGCTCATTTCGTTATTTACCACAGATCCGCCTGGGCAAAGTCGTCTGCCACCGACAATGCGCTGTCGTCCCATGTTCCTACTCGACGCGGGCGAGGCCAAAGAGCTCGTACCGCTGAAGATGCTCTTCGTCACGCACTACTACTGCAACTCGCTCATAGCGTATTTATCGGTGCGTTGAGCGTCCATCAAAGCAAAAATATGGAGATATACTAACCTTTTGTGTTGGTACAATTAGATTTTCTTCGAAGGGAAGGGCTTCTCTACCAGTAAAATCGGCGTTCTGCTGGCAATCCCGTGTCTGTGCACGCTGCTCGGACCTCCGATGTGGGGAGCGGTCGCAGATACGCTGCGCCGCCACAAACAAGTTCACGTGTTGTGCCACATCACATCTGCACTGCTCGTGCTTGCCATCCAGTTTGTGGATTCGTTTCCGCTCATGTGCGCGACGATTTTCGTGGCGTATCTCCAGATGATGCCCACCAACGCGATGCTGGACCTCGCAGCGATGAAGCTCACTGGTCGATATGGGGGCGACTTCGGCAAGCAGAGGCTCTACGGAGCTTTCGGGTATGGTGTTGGAGGCTATATTTCGGGTATGATGGCGTCTGCGGTCGGAATCGACTGGTGCTTCACGATGATGCTCGGAATGTCGTGCATCTCGCTGTTTGTGCTGGTGTATTACATCCCCTCCGGCTACGGGGACGACAACGAGCAGACCAGCCACAAAGGACTACTCTGGAGTAGTGCGAAGGTCATCGCTCGACGGCCTGATGTTCTCCTGCTCTTTGTCGTAGCTCTGGTGACTGGTATCAGCAGTGGATTTATCGACAGCTATCTCTTTTTGAACGTGTACGATTTATCGGACGACGGAGAGACCATCGTAAGTGTCTTCGTTGCAGTGGAGACACTGTCCGAGATACCGATCTTCTTCCTGTCCAACTCCATGATTGAGCGACTCGGGACGGCGCTGTGCATCGTCATCGTCATTCTCGCCTTCTTTGTTCGAGGGGTAGTTTACGCTTACATGACGCAGCCTTGGTACGTCGTGCCGCTTGAAATGCTGCACGGCGTGACGTTCGGGTTACTGGCAGCGTCGTTGACCACGTATCTGTACGCGGCAGCACCACAAGGGGCGGCTGGTACGATGATCGGCTTGCTGTCTGCTTTCCAGCGGGGCATTGGGGCTGGCATTGCATCTCTCGTTGGTGGCCATCTACGACGAGTACGGGGTGCGCACGATGTGGAAGGTCAGCGCGTACGGAATCGTTCCAGTGCTGCTTGTTCTCGTCGGCGTGTTTGCGTGGCTGGCCCGTCGTCATGCCAGCGCGTCCGTGGAATTGGAAGAACACCTCGTTGAGGGAATCGAGTCTCCCGTTCAGGTAAGTAAAGAATCGCCGGACCAGCGACCTCGGATCGCTGCTCAAGTTTCCTTCTGCACGACAAGTAAAAATTACATTGCCTTCTGTAGCCTTCGAACTTCATAAACTTCTTCAAATGCACATCGTACCTTCCATTTGTAATTTTCACTCAAATGACAACATGTCATTGAGTCTTCGTGTCATGGTCGATGCAACGTAAGGGGAATCAAACATGAAAAACTTGCCTTCATTCATTAGCATGTGCAGATTAAAATCGTGTAGTACCCGGATAATTGTTAATTGAATAGCGCTGCCTCTAGTCGCGCTATTCGCTCATCCAGCAGGTATCCACGCTGTCTAGCCATCCACTCGGGTGAGCTGAAAAGGCAGAAAATAAAATATAAGAAGCGTTAATAACCTTTTGATCTCTCTGAACGCTGGTTAGACGTTGGACGTACCCTGAGTGGTGGTCGCTGAGGCAGTCCATGAAAGGTTGACTGGCACGTAAGGAGGATCCGAAGAGGATATTCTACATGTGTGCACATATCAATAGTGAGTTTAACGCAGCTCAAAGACGATTATCTTGAACACGTACCTCGGTAGTATGACTGAGCACGGTGCACAGTGAGGGCCCAGACTCGGCCTCAATGTCGTCGCTGGGGACGCCCAATGGCTGAACTCTGGGTATACAAAGCAGCCTTCGGTAAGTGACCTCACATTAACGCTCAGGACCAACCGTAGAGGTACGCACGCGTATACAGCTATTGAAGGCAGTGCTTGACGCTCGAATTGCAGTCTGCCCAATCGGATAGAACCAAGTTAGCTCTAAACATCCGTCAAATGCAAAGTTCCCAGCGATAACCTACCGGACAAAATTGCAGGGAAAGAATGGCAGCTTCACGCACACCTCCCGGTTGTGCGGCAAATTCTCCACTCTTTTCACTGCAGCACACCGTCACAAGTGAACACTTCACCAATAGGTATCATCAACAGAGTACCGTATGACGCACCATGGACATAGGTTCTTGGTCGGTTCTCCACTGCCACACTCACACTCACTGCACACGCGTTCTAGTCCAGCAAACCACCCCAAATCAGTCCTCCCTTGCAACCGTTCAACTCCTGCAGCCCTCCCCCACCTTGTTCAGAATCCGGACTTCCGACAGCAGCGTCTTACACTCTCTGCAGTCAGTCCCAATGGATACCCAACCGTTAAATAACACTCGTCACCCGTATTAAACCACTAGTAACTCTACGCACAGCGCCAGCACGAGCGTCTCCTTGGGGCGCACGTAGCTCTGCCAGCAGGAGCGGCTAGAATAGACCAGCAGGTGGTTGGTCGAGCCCGTGCCCGCAGCCCCCGAGGCCGACCGCACCTGGAACCCAATGGCCTTCACCCCCTCGTCCCTCAACTCCTTCGCCTTATCCTCCTTGTGCCTTGGACGCCCAGAGCCATGCCTCGAATGCTTCCGGTCGGTCATCGACTGCCCTGCTCTGCCTGTTTTTTCGCGCCTCAACTGTATCATCCGTTTCAAATTTGAACTTTCACTTTTCAGTTAGAAACGGACGTTACGTGCAAGATGTATAAGTACCGTTTCTAGTGTAAGCAACGTTTCTAACCCAAACGTTTCGAAGCCCAAAGTGAAGTGGCGTCTTAGCATTTAGCTAAAGTATCGCCGCGCGCCGCTCGCCATGTCCTTCGCGGCCTTCCCCGACGTTTCCTCCTCCGATGACGCGCCGCTGGACGCGCAGCTGTACACGATGATCGAGCTGGAGGGCAGCCGCTACCGCGCCTTCTTCGCCAAGCTCACGCAGAGCAGCGGCGCGCCCATCGCGCGCGACGTGGCGCTCGAGTTCTTCCGCAAGTCGAGTCTCTCGGA
>JAIKVE010000070.1:0-34078 GCA_024679115.1 Phytophthora pistaciae | reverse complement strand
CGGCGCTCAGAGCCGCGACTTGCTGCCACCCGTTGGCGGCACTGCTGCTGCCATTGTTGCAACTGCTGGAGGCCTGTAGACCGCGCTGGAAGCCGCGCGCTTCGCTGCGAAATGGCTGTCGGGGTGCTGTCGGCGCTGCTGTGCCACGACTGTCGGCCACCAGACGCCAGAGCCGCGAGCGTCGAGATCGTAGCGCCAAGAGAGTCTGGAGGCGCGGGGAGGGCTGCGGCATTAGCGGTGCACGGGAGGGGGGAGAAGAGGAGAGCAGAGGAGAGTTAGAGCGAGGCACGCCCTAGGGGGCAGGCAGGTGTCGGTCGACTATCGGTCGGTCGGTCCTAAGTAAGTTACGAAGGGAAAAGCTCCGATTTGGTGGTGCCGAGTTGAGAACGACGCGCAAACAGGTGGCCGTGGTTTGAGGCGGCTAAATCGGAGTCATAATACGGGGTTTTACGCGATGACAACTTCAATCTGGGCCTGTTGCGTCGGCGGTGTCGGACAGGGGAGTGAGTGTACCCATCACTGGAAGGCTTGGTGTGAGACGATGAAGCTGACTCGCGCGTCGGCTACTGCCGCAGCAGCAGCAGCAGCAGCGGTGCTGCGCTAGGTGTTCAGGTCATTGCCATGGGCTGATGGATTATTGGACGCCTTGTGGTGCGAAGGCACGAGGTGCTAATCTGACGGCCCGGTGCAGTACATGTAGCTGTCTTGTCAACTCGGAGGCGAAATGGCTCATGGCAGACGGCCGACGCGCCGGACGCGGCGGCAAGATAGTGGCGGGATGCCGGCGCCGCTGCGACTGACCCCAAACTCATCCTCGCCACGTTGGACGCTCGCAGGGTATTGATCGGGCGGACCCCCATCTCCGGTGGGTTGCATGCCGTGCACTGTGCAGTCTGTAGGACCTGTGTATGGTGCTCTCACTCCTCGCTCGCGATGCGATGAACATGACATGTCGTAGTGGTCCACGGTCGTCCCCACAGTTCATGACGAGCGCCGTCGCATTCAGGGACAAAAGCTGTCGACGAGAACTGAGCCCATCGCTTGTCGTTCGGAACGCCGTTGTGCATGTATCCGAATGTTTCGCTGGTCGCAGGCAGCACCTGCAACGCCATCGTCGTTGCATTCGCACGGGGTTTCTAGGCAAACCCACCGCTTGCATCGGCGGCACGCTGCTGTCAATCGCTATCGTTTCGGAACCCCATGGCAAGCTGTCAGCAAGACGTCTCACTTCAACCAAGAGCACTCGGATAGCTCGGCAACGCTGGCATGACCGCTCTTTCATCCTCCACCAGAGGATGCATCGGATCCATTCTGACACGGACGTCGTCTCAACTGCGCCCACGCTGGACTTGTCCTTAAGAGTCTCACCAGTACAGTACAGCGGAGAGCTCAGTTAAATGATCCGACTTGAGGCGGTCGCGGTCCGGACGTCAACCATATGGCCGTGACGCGTCCAGTTCGGCCAGTGACCCGGACCTACACTTGATTCCGTGCGGTCTCAGCAAGAGGAGCGAGCGAACTTCGAGGTCCTCGAATCCTCGAACCGAACCGAGCCGAGCTCACTTCCGAATCGACAGCCTCTCGCCGAGGGACGCGGACGAAGCAGCGAGCAGCTCCAGCAGCAGCATGACGGCCATCGAGAGCCCGCAGGTCGGCGTCGGCGCCTACGACCAATCTCTGTCGACGCCCAATCGCCTCGAGAGGTGAGAAATGTGTGGTCAGGTATCTCCTCACCCAAAATGCACCGAACGCTTACATAGTCGACAATGGATGGCGCTGCTGCAGGCTGCGCGACCACTCGACCGTGAGCGTCGTGAGCTCCATGGGCCCCGATGAGAAGGGGGAGCACGCGTCGGTGCAGTGGCGACCGTCGGCGTTGGCCACGATGAAGGAGGACCCGCGACGACAGCTCTTTGAGCATCGTCGGCCTCTGCTACTTCTCCGTGTGTGGTGGCCCCATTGGATCCGAGCCAATCATCTCCGGTGCGTAAGGCTGGCAACGCTGCTCTGGTCGACCTTGATCAACACGCTCTTCTGGAACTTCAACGGCGCGGTGGGAATGTCGGTCTTTGGTGGCGAGGTGAGCGATCCAGGACGCACCTACCCACGCGCGATGCTGGCGTCGGTGCTTCTCATCGCGCTCACGTACATCATCCCGCTGTTTGGCGCCACGGTCTTCAACTCGCCCAACTGGACGACGTGGGACGACGGATCGTTTTCGGCCATTGCCTCGGCTATTGGCGGCACGTTCCTCTCGACGTGGATCATGCTGGCTTCGTTCACTAGTAACACGGGCATGTACGTCGCGGAGCTGTTCACCGACTCGTTCCAGATCATGGGAATGGCGCAGAACAACCTCGCACCAGCCTTCCTCAAGACGTAAGTTGTGTTTGAACTGTGCTCTTGTGTGCCATCTACGATAGTGACTAAGCCATGCTGCGAATGTTATCTTACAGTCGCAACAAACGGTTCAACACGCCCCACAACGCCGTCTTCGCCAGCCTCGTGGTGATTCTTGTGCTCATCAAGTTCGACTTCGACGAAATCGTCAACATGACCAACGCGCTGTCGGCCTTCTACCAGCTCCTCATCCTCGCTGCCTTCATCAAGTTGCGCTACACGCACGCAGACCTCAAGCGTCCGTACAAAGGTACGCTCTCCGTCTTCTATTGAGCGACTTGTTGGAAGTGTTTATCGTGTTAACTTACTTTGGTCTTTGTGGCGATGTGCAGTGCCTGGTAGCATCCCGATGCTTCTGCTTGGCCTCTTGATCCCGACGGCTTTGCTCGTCTACATCGCCGTGGACGTCTTCTTCACGCTGGCGCCGGCGATGATTGTGCTGGGCGTGACCTTGGCAGGCTTCCTGTATGCTCGCTGGAAGAAGTTCACGCGCGCACAGTTCGAAGACCTAAGCTTGGAGGGATAGTGAGCTGCACCGCGGAGCTAATGAATATATCAGTAAGTACAATTATTGGTGTAATCCTGCTTGGACAAGCTGGCGAGACTCGACTCTTGTCTAATTTAGCGTCGGCGGCCAAGAGCTACCGAGACGCCTTTGGGCCAATATAGCCCGAAGTGCGGAGCCGTCCATGCAAATAAGACTCCGACGGAGTTGACTATCTAGTGCATTACTTCTAAGTGCTTTGACACCTTCCACATTGCACGCTACAAAGCTGGTGGCTTACATCGGCACCTACTTTTATTTAGCTCAAATAGCTCGGAATGTCGACTTCCACGGTGACATTCCGCCTTATTTACAAACAAATCTGTTGCGAATCGAATTAAGCGCATGAGCCTGCTTGCTAATCGCCATGATAATTCCTAGTCTAAAATAGAGATGGGGAATCTAATTAGGAGATCAGTCGAATAAATACGACTTTGAAGTCTAAATTAGCCAAACCTCGGCCGATTTACTATCCAATTACACATTCGGGGTGCCGATCACAATATTGCAAATCAAAGGAACTACCTAGCCTTGACTTGTTTAATTTCAACTAAGAGTGTATGTCAACTTCAACAACGAGTGGTAGTCACTTCAACAAGTTGAACTGAGTCGCGCCCTGCGCGCAATGTCTCTTAGCGTAGCCGACGGCGTAAAATTTTAATTTTACGCTTTTTTTTAAAATGATTTTTCGTTTTTTTTTAAATGAACAAATAAAATGGAAAAATAAAATGAAAAATATCAATTAGTGCTGGCTCCTATCGTATCAATCAATCTTGCAGCAAGATTCTTGCTGTGTTTTCCAATCGCGGAACTGTGTATGTTGTAGGAGGTACGGCGGTTCAACTGCAAAGGATATGAGTAGCTTCATCTCCTATGCTCAATATGGGCCTGGACGAATTACACCAGGCGCAGAAAAACCCTACGATAACTGTACGTAATTTGCCGTGGTTTCGTCGGATTCGACGTCACATAATACCAATGGGAGGATAGTAGCCCATAACGGTCCCCAAGCACATCATTAGCCAGACAACCATGTTCATGATCTAATCTAATCGGGGCCCATTTTGCGTTTTCGCAGATGAATAGTAGTGGTAGTTTGCGAGCTACCACCTCTTGCCGCTGTGGTTGGTATGTGGTGGTCTGAAAATGAAAGGGTCGTTGCATCTGTCGGGTTTGAACTACCTAATATGTACTGAAAAAAATCGCAGTTCGAAGAGCTGTCGTTAGGCGGCCCTAGGCGAGTTTGCCATCGAACGACTTTTACACGACGTTCGTGCAACACAGTTACAGCAATTTATTGCAGTAGCTTTCGCTCTCTCAAAGTACGAAATTGAGCAACTATCCGAAACAATTGAAGTTGCATTGCTGCAAACTGCTGATCAAGGAGACTGTTACATAAAGTGTTTTACTGTTACTTATCCTTTGAGGCACACTACCGGGGCAGATGCTGCGGCTGCGAGGCAGGCGCAGGAGATGCTTGCGGATACGTACTAAAGGATACTTTCTTGTCGGAATTCCATATAGCTGCATGTACTAAATCGCTCCTGAGAACTGCGAACCACCCACCGGACCACCAGTCCGGGTACCCCAATTCGCAATTCGAAGAGCTATCGTTAGGCGGCCCAGGCGAGTTTGTCATCGAACGACATTCTCGCCACAGTTGCGCGACATTGTTTAGAGTGTAGTGCATTACAATAGACTGTAAGCTGCGAAATACATTGGTGAAGCAAGTGCATTAACTAACCAATGAGCTCATTTCGTACCTCGTGCTATTGAGCCTCTGGCGGCATACTGGAGAAGAATTCCGACCTACAATGCACGAAGGGCACAAGTTCACATTTCTACTGGCTGCAGATCTGATATGGATTTTTATAAATATCTTCACTGTATTTTAATACATTAAAATGCTTTAATTAAGCATAATAACGGGGCAGATGCTGCGGCTGCGAAGCAGGCGCAGGAGATGCTTTCCGATACGCAGGCAGATACTTCCTAGGTAGTATATAGTTAAAAGATACTCAAAAATCTTCCTATTCCAGGTGCCAATTTCTATCTGAAAAGTATACTGCAGTTAATTCAAAATCGTTTGGGTATGATTTCGCGGGTGTTGTCGGAATTCCATACAGGCATCGTTTTGGCCCCTGAGAACTGCGAATCCCCCGGGCCACCAGTCCGGGTACCCCGAATAAATAATTCTTGGTGACCTGGGCTTGTTATGCGGGACACCGGGGTCCGGCCAATTGCTTCAAATAGCTCGCGAAGTAAGATCGAAGCTGCCTAGAGGTGTTTGGTCTGTCATTGATATCTTGTCTGCAATGTACCTACGTTTGTTTCCAACACTAACGCCTCGTGCCGCGGTTTTTACGGTAGCGATTTCGACGAAAACGCTGCAGCGTAGTTACCTGAATGACTCATTCCGCATGAGGGTATGGTACAGGGCACCAATTTGCCGCCCAAATCCACAAATTTTGTCGTTGTGTTACGACAACTGGGAATTTTGAAGCACAAACCGTCGAAAAGCTAGGCGCTTTGGCTTACATACGATCACGCCGAAAGAACGAGAGTTTTGGCATAGAACAACTACATATTTTTCATGCACAGCTCCCGACAAAGTTTCGCCTTATATTGCTGAAGTGCTAACAAATGATCTGTACTGAACACCGGTAGCAAGGATATGAAGCTAGATCGCTATCCTGCTATCTGCGGCGTAGCTTTATCTACACGATCACTCTCCCAGGCTGGGAGTCCCAGCCTTCCTGGGCCTCATCGCGAGTGGACAGCTTCGCGCGGCTCGATGCCAGCCTTTCTGCATCCGATTCGGTATCGGCGTGACCTCGCCGCTGGAAAGAAACTGGAAAGAAACTCGTTTTAAACGATTGCTTCTGACATGCACTCCTTCTAGGCGACCGTCACTCCTCATGTCTAAATCTAGACCTCGGTGGTCGACGAGGCAGGCACCCTCTCACCGAGAGGGTGCCGCATACAAATACGTAATCAAAAGGCCAGTAGCGTCGGCCACGTTTAAAGTTGAGCAGCTTTACTTAAACGTGGGTTTCATATTTTTAAATTAGGGTCATATATTTTGAGAGGTCTTTTTAGCGAACAGTCGCGTGAATACTGAAACCGACTTTAACTGCGAATTGTTTAAAACTTCTCTCTAAATATAAAAAGAAGGAGGTCGCGTTGCATCAGCGACTGTTATGCTCTTAGCTTACGCTAAGAGAACTTGGCGTGTACAGTCCGCCGGTCTCGAAGCACAACGACTGCAATCAAGACCCAAATGAGGTGTTGGAAGTGAGTCAGTTGGGGATCGACTGTATCACCACGCGAGCGAGCCCGTGTGCATCTATGTGGCAGTCTCCGTTGCTCCCCCCCCCCCCAGCTCATGAGAAGCAAGGATTTGCAGCAGAGAGGGTGCTTCAAGCACTCCGTCAACTTCAACACGACGGTGTCTGTCGAGCACAAGCATATTAGATCGACATGGATGGCACGCCATTGAGCGGCACTAGGGTGAAGCCTTGCGCCGGCGCTGATCACCTTGGTATAAAACACAGAGGACGCTTGCCTTCGTCGATCGCACCATATTTGACATAGCAGTCAGGGTTTGGTAGTAGTGGGAATTCTGGCTAGTAGTCATACTACTACTACTATCCAAATACTGGTAATAGTAGAATGCTATATCTATTAGTAGTGAGGTATCGGTGGTACTAATATGACTACTAATATGACCGACTGACCATCATTCCGGATTCCGCGCTTACTGGCCAGATAAGGTACACTGTAGGCGCGCGTTGTCCGATCTCATCCTAAGATGATTCCTCAAGAAAGAACCGAGTTAGAGCACGCTTGCGACGAGCAGCGTTCAAGCACATACAAGTTTCGCGAACCTCCGCGAACCAACAGCACACGTAAATGACTCCTCAAAGCTGCTCAACACTCCACACCTGAAACTTGCGTTTTCTATCTCGCGCGATCTCCTTGGATAACACCTTGCTACACTCTTCTTTGCCTGAATATTGCGGTCGGTGCAATGCTTGATCACACAAGCGGTATAGTGAGGTACTTGAGTTAGAGTAAAGATTGACGACTTCTGAGTAATTTCACGAAAGTATTCTGGTTGTCTTTGGAAATATGCTGTGCCCAGTATAGCAATCTAGAAGGACAGGAGGAGGCACAGCGCAAGTGCACATGGGTAGAAAATCATTGGTATGCAGGTATGCAAGTGCCGAGGTGAAGAAGTTAATAGGGAATTTAAGCGTCATCAAGCCGAAAACAATACCACCCCAAACTGCTTGTAGAATGCTATTCACTTTGTTTATCCCGGCCAGCACCTTACGTTGATGCATAGAGTTCCTAGTTTATACAACCCACATATTATACTCCAAAAAGAATTCATGTACTCTGACGTTTAAGCACTTTACTCTTACTCTGAAGTCAGAAGAATTCCCTCGGAAGTACTGAGTAAGGACGATCCCCAGATGTACAGCTGAGTGTGGGCTCCTGGGAGTCGGTGTCTCTGCACTAAAGTCCCTGGTAACACGTGTGCGGCTGCGAAATCAGTATGGCGAGTTGCTTAGTACAATTGAAGCAACAAAGGCAACCACGAACAGCAGCGTTACCTTTGAGATAACGTTAGCTTGCATTTGTCACACAGCACGTTGCTGCACAAATGATGCACCTGTCGGCCGCATACACAGCACGGAAAAGTCTCCGATATGCCACTTTGGTGGCATCACTCTTCGCGCACTTCATGGCACGTTTGCGTGAAGTTGGAAGCCTAATGAGGGAACCTGACTGGTGCGTGGCCACTCACTCGTGCGATCTACCGTCGGTTGAGGAATGGGTACATTAGTAGTGATATAGCACTACTAAGGTAAAGTGCCAATCCTGGCACGGTGCCAATTTTTGGCACGGTTTTTGACTTGGTTTCAGTTTGTATGGACCGTGCCACGAACTGGTCCGCCATTTTTACCTGTATATTTCTATCAACTTTGGCCGCTCATTGCTATCGAATCAAATCAGAGTGGAGCCCACATATATGTTCACCAGATTGGCCACTATCTCCTCTTTTGAATGGTGTACGTGTTGTACGTTCCTTTTCAATGGCGCGGTAGATATGCGCCAGTTTCTGGGACCATCCAAACCGTGCCATGATTGGCATTTTACCTTATCCATGTTTCGTTTGGCTACTATATAAATAGTACTACTAATGGCTCCAATCCCAGAGCTATAGTAGTAGTAATAGTAGTCATAATATGCCTACTAACGCTACTATTCTGGAGACTACTACCAAACCCTGATAGCAGAGAAAGCTGCCGACGCGCTGCACGCAGCGATGATAGCTGGCTGCAGCCGCACAGGTACCGCTGCATCATCGTAGTCAGTGAATGCAACGCTGGGAATCAGATGGATTGGCCCATCTCATCGGGTAAAGTCTCCATTGTGCAATGCTGAGCATTGAATGCTCCAGTCGGCTGGATACTCCTCCTCACCAAGTGCGGGCTGCGCTCGCATGAGCAGTTTGACTCGCAGTTTGAGGCGGTAGGACGGAGTCGGACACGCGCTTCATTTGCGTTGAAAAGCAAGCTCCAAGTGCTGCTTCAACAGTGAGTTTCCTTTCGCCGCTCGACGTTTACAGCCCTCTAGACCGCCACGAGTTCGCATGCGGCAGCAAAGGCCTGTGTTTCGATAGTCGCTTCGAGCGCCTTTGCATAGCTGGCGCGGTGTTAAATGTCGTTGAAGTCGTCAATGGATGGCGGAATTGCAGTGCCGTACCCTCGCAGGTTGCTGCGGAATGTTAAACGGAGTCGCTAGATCATCATCGTGACGCACCCAACGGGCATAGTGAGCTCAATGGTGGCTCAGTCTCCAAGGGATGCCGTTATGAATACGCGAAATTAGGCTGATGGGATTTGGGCCGTAACATCATCACGAACACAGGACCTACCGGCGGTGCAGCGTATACATGTAGACTACAGTACACTGAAGGCAAGGGGCTCCCAAGGCTGCCGCTATGTAGACAACGCTGCTTGGTAGACGTTGACGTTGAAGCACATTTACAAATTCGCATTATCTGGATCAACCACTGGAGCTACCTGCTGCCACATCCGCATGGCCGAGCCCAAGAGACCCATTCTCGATGTCGTTCGCAGTCCCAAGGGTGGAGCCTATGACGACCAACTTCTGCTTACGCCATTTAAAACGCTGTCGGGCATTTATCCTTGTAACTAACCAGTCAATTCGCTGTGCACAGGCTGAATGATCACTCGTACGTGAGCATTGTCAGCTCGATGAGCGCTTCGGTTCAATGGCGTTCATCGGCACTGGAGCCCACCAAGGAAGACTCGCAGCGACAGCTGACGGACTTGGGCATTGTTGGTCTCTGCTACTTTTCGGTGTGCGGAGGCCCCATCGGATCTGAGTACATCATCTCGGGTATGGTACTGTAACTTCATCGTCTGCGCATTCTGGATACGAGGACACTCCAGTCATTAAACCAATGTCGTGATGGTGTTGTGTTACGCAGCCGGTGGTCCGTTGGTTGGACTCATCTTCCTCGTCTTGTTCCCGTTCATCCTCGGACTCCCGATCGCCTACGTCACGGCTGAGCTGAGCACTGCGTACCCACACGACGGTAAGAAAATAATCACCAACTTCTTTCTCGCCTAAAGCTTCACTTCAATGCCAACTCTAACAGAAATTCGTCGTTGTGTTTCCAGGAGGGTACACGGTTTGGGTATTGCATGCCTTCGGTCCGTTTTGGGCCTTCCAGACGGGGTATTGGTCGTGGATTTCTGGAGTCATCGACAACGTCATCTACCCGGGACTCGCCGTCGCGACGTTTACCGAGGTCTACGGGTCGATCGGGTCGCCCACGGCCGAGTACTTCATCAAGGCCATCATCGCCATCATCTTGGCGCTGCCGAATCTCTTCGGCATCCAAATCGTGGGAAACGGCATGGCGGCATTGTCCGTCTTCGTCATGGTTCCGTTCGTTGTACTCGCTGTCTGGGGAGTCGTTCGCGCCAATGATTGGGGTGCGTTGGGTGAAGTACGCCGTTCGGACATCGTGTACGACGCCAACGGGGACTTCGTGAGCATGTCCGGCAGCGTGGACGTAAGAACCCGAGCCAATTCTGCGTTACTGATGAGAATTATCCTCTAACTTGTGCTTCATATTGGCAGATCGACTGGTCCACTTTGATCAACACGCTCTTCTGGAACTTCAACGGTGCGGTCGGCATGTCGGTCTTCGGCGGTGAAGTGGTCAACCCCGGACGCACCTATCCGCGTGCCATGTTGATCTCGGTGCTGCTCATCGCGCTCACGTACATCATCCCGCTGTTTGGCGCCGCGGTCTTCAACTCGCCACATTGGACGACGTGGGAAGACGGATCATTTTCGAGTATTGCATCAGATTTGGGCGGCGACTTCCTGTCCACTTGGGTCATGCTGGCATCTTTCGGCAGCAACGCGGGCATGTACATCGCTGAGCTCTTCTGCGACTCGTTCCAGATCATGGGCATGGCGCAGTGTGGGCTCGCCCCAGCGTTCCTCAAAGCGTGAGTGTAGTTGCTGCTCTATTGGGAAACTTACCGCGTCTGACTGAATGCTGTTACTTGGTGCAGGCGCAACAAGCGGTTCAACACGCCACACAACGCTGTGTTCGCCAGTCTTGTCGTCATCTTCGTACTCATCAAGTTCGACTTCGATGACATTCTCAACATGACCAACGCGCTATCGGCCGTCTACCAGCTCCTGATCTTCGCTGCTTTCATCAAGTTGCGCTACACGCAGCCGGAACTTGATCGTCCGTTCAAAGGTAAGTTTTGTACTCTGAAACTTGTGGCAGGCCTGGACCCTCATGTGCTTTCTTATTGATACTGTGCAGTCCCTGGAAGCATGCCCATGATCTGGCTCGGTCTCTTGATCCCAGCGGCGTTGCTCGTGTACATCGCTGTGGACGTCTTCTTTACGCTGGCACCCGCACTGATCGTCGTCGGTGTCACCCTCGCGGGTCTTCTCTACGGATACTGGAAGAAGTTCTCTCGAGTCCAGTTCAACGACCTCAGCCTGGAGGCATAGCACCTCCAATGATGCTGGATAAGTATCGTGCATGACAAAGGAATCAGCAAAGTGTGTGTATGTAAGTAAATCCATGATAATGTAGTAACCAAACATTGGCATTAACACCACGAGTCCGGGTCATATTGTACCGTTCTTCCAGCGCACTTACACTTCATAGAGCCTCATGACGCCGTCACGCAGCAGCTGCCGCATGGACCATCCCGTTGGACGGTTCTGTCCGTCGTCCGAGTGGCGCCAAGACCAAAAGATCCAGCCCGAGTGCGCCTTGCTGAATGCTTCGAGTTGGGCCGACGCGAACTGCTGCAGTCCATGGCGGTCTTCACTAGGGAAGGCGCATCCTTGGGCGCCCAAACTCCATTCATCAATGAGGAGCCAATTGCCTCCCCACGACGAGATCTGGTTGCCGTAGCGACGGACCGCGTCCAGCACTTGCTCGCGTCGCTGACCTTCATAGCCCCAGATGAAGTACGGGTGCCACTCGTGCCACACGTTGAAGAACTTCGGGTAGCGCATGAAATCCTCCATGAACGGTGGGCTCTGCTCTGTCAGCAGCGGCGCAATAGTGAGTACGCAGTCGTTACCCGTAGCTCGGATCTCCGAGTACGCTCGCTCGTAGTACGCACGCAGCACGTTCGGGTCAGTTGGCACTTCAGGCTCGTTCAATAGCCCAATACCAAGGAACGAAGGGCAGTAGCGGTAGCGCGAGGCGAGGAAGTTTGCAAGGTACACGGTGTTGTCCACGTTCTCCGGGTACTGACTCCAGTACTTGACGCCGCTGTCCACTGCGGCGCTGTGGTCGCGGCCGTTCTGCGAGCCTTTGGCGGCGTGGATGTCTACGAGCACGGCCATGTCGTACTTGACACACCAGTGGTTCACCAGCTCGTCCAGGTAGCGCAGCGCATGGGGAGCGAACACCTTCCACTGCTGCTTGTTGGGGAAGTCCGTCGGGTCGAAGCCCATGATCCAGAAGCCCACGGGCACCCGCACCGTGTTGAGTCCGAAGCGCTTCATCTCGGCGATGTCGTACTCCGTGATCCACGTGCGTCGGTGCTCGTCGAAGCGTCGGTCGCCCTCTTCGTGGCCCAGGAACTTCATGGTCGCGAACTCGCCCTGGTTCTTGATCTCGTCGGGCACGCCGTGCCACAGACACGAGTCCCATGTCATCCAGTGCTCAGCCACGAGCCAACCGCCGAGGTTCACGCCGCGGCAAGGAATCTCTCCGCGCCGCAGTCGGGCTTGGAGCGAGTCGGACGCTACGCAGGACATCTTAGGACTTGAGCTCTTGTCAACGAAATGTAAAGTAAGTGAGGCCTTGCTCGAGGATTGTCAACTGCCACTCAAGCCTGTTTCTGCGAAGGTCTCGCCAATGTGCTGAGTTTACCCACGTGCGATGGCAATGTGTCTCAAGATCAGCCGTCAACGGTAGGTCAGGGAGGTTGAAGAGGTTGAAGAACTCCCGATCGTACAGCGAAAAAGGAGCTGAATTACATTGAATTGATTGACTTTTCAGAGGAGCTCAATGGGAGCTTCCTCGTGTACACTACGGATGTTTGTTGATAAGTTGATTGTCGGTGCTTGGTTGAGCTGCTTCTTGAGGAGGCGGACTCTAGCTTATATGCTTTTAACTTACAGGTTCTGGGCCACGAGCTCGGCGGCCGCTTCGAGTCCCGATAAGTAGGCAGCCTGCAGCGCGCCCTGGTACTTGGGATCTACGGCCTCGCCCGCGAAGAGCACGCGATTTGCCACCGTTTGCTTGAGCAGGTCCGGGTCCTCGTGTGCATTCCTGGCGGTGACGCAGCTGTAGGCGCCCACCGACCACTGGTCTTGATCCCAACTGGCCAAACCCAACACAGTCAATACAGTCAGCGATGACGACTCAAGAGATCCGATCCTCAAAAGCTAAAGAACTTACCGAGTGATGAAGTGGTTGATGGGCTGGGGGATGCCCGGTCCGAACGTCTCCTGCATCTGCAAGTACAGCGCGTGGGCGATCTCGTCGTCCGTGAAGGAAGCTGAGATGGCGCTGGCGTTGTCGCCGATCAAGACGCCCTCGAGGATCGGGACCCCCTTGGCCAAGTGGTAGTTGAACACCAACGGGAAGTAGATCCGTCGGTCGGTGGCCCCTCCGCTCGAGCTCGAGCTCTTGGTCTGAAGCTGAGCCATGAACGTGGCGTGTTTGGGCCAGAACACCTCGGGGAACTGCACCAGCACCTTCATGTACTGGCCCATCTTGGAACGCTTAAGCGCGCCGGTCTTCACGGCGGGTAGCTCCGGCTGGAAGTGCAGCTTGCCGCTCTGCAGGAGGCCGAGCGAGGTGGCCACGATCACGCGGCCGGCCGTGACGCGGCGTCCGCCGTTGCACTCGATAATCACCCCGTCCGGGCCGTCGTAGTTGATCGACGCAACGGACACGTTGGTGTGGATAACGTCGTGCAGGGGCTCCGCTAGGTGGTCGATGAAGCGCTCCATGCCCGCGGGGACGATGCAGTGGGCGCCGGGGTCGTCGCCCATGAGGTCCGTCTCGACGAATGCGTCGAGGTTCAGGTCCTCGACCGTGAGGCCGAACCAGGCCTCCATCAGCCTCAGGAAGAGCTCGATCTTGGCGCGGGCCTTGACCCCACCCATGACCTCCAGCAGCTCCTGGTCCGAGTCGAGGAGGTGCTCGACCACAGCCGACAGCGTCTTCTCTCGGTGCGCGTCTCCGTGGTCCGACCTCGCGAGCTGCTGGAGCTTGCGCATGAGCAGATCTTGCCACGCCCACGCGTCCTTGGTCTGCTGCTCGCTCAGTTGGTGACTACCGTCGAACAGCAGGAAGTTCGAGCACGAGCCTGGATGCAGCCACGGATTCCGCGGACTGATCTCCTTGAACGAGATGCCGAACTGCTTGGCCATCGCAGCGAACGGGTTGCCCTCGACGCCGTGGATCCAGGCCGCGCCCACCTCCACGTTCACGGGGAGCGCGTCGCTGAAGGACTTGGTCTGCACGCGGCCGCCAATGCGCGACTGCGCCTCGAGGACGCACACGTCGCTAGCGTCGAAGTGACCGGACGACAACAATTCGTTGGCGGTGCTGAGACCGGCGAGGCCAGCGCCGATCACCGCCACGCGATAGGAGCTCTCGAGCGGCGTCTCGGTCGGTTCACTAGTGAGGTTTGGCATGCTTTGCTTGATGCGTTGCAAATTGCAGAATGAGAAGGAGAATGTACTCCGTTCGGGCTGTCGGTTGTCGTGGCATGACCCCCCTGGACAGTCGGTTTCTTCGTTCTCCAAGCTCCGCATCAAATCCAGGGTGGTTCTCGTTGATGATGTTTCGCTGCTTCTTGTCGTGCTAGGTGGTAACATGCTGCACACTTGGAAGGCGGCCAATTCCTCGATCACCAGGTGCTCCTTCGATGGGAAGAGAGGCCTCGGTTTCGCTACACGTCTCCCATTCACGCGGTATCCGTGCCATATGCCGATGACCTCGAGCTTGTCATGCTGCTTCGCTGGGCACCCACGGGGCTCTTTGCAGGGCACTTCAAGCACGGTGGCGGTCGTTTTCGTTACGCAAAGCACGACCGCCGGATTCCTCCGCCGTCAACAAGAACACGCCAACTGCTTGGATCGGTTCAACACGTGGGATCTTGTAGGGGCGTTGGCTTATGTTACGGAAGGGAACACTTCGATGAAACTCGATGTAAACAGGTTATGTTACGCGTGCCTGTTGAAGAGGATGAGCAGTTCGTCAACAGGACAGGACGTGCACCGAATTGGGCCTGGCGGAATGATTCCGGGGATGCAACTGAAAAAGTGAAAACGTAGTGTACAAGTACTGTACCAACACTTGCTCGCTTATCGGTTGGTACATTAGTTTATGACAGGAATTTTGGAGATTCATTGCAAGGTTGTTTTAAGACCTTAGACTTCCTACTTGACTCTTCTTACTTGCTCTTGCCCACTACAGTAGTTCAGCTGCCGCTTGAATACCTGCGCATTAGCAAGACAATCGGTCAGCATCCGCCCACATTCAACAACGAATGCCTCAATCTCCCACTAACCTGACAGGTACGCAGCTTGCAGCGCGCCCTGGAACTTGTAGTCCGTGGCTTCACCGGCAAAGAGCACGCGGTTGGCCACCGTCTCACGCAGAATGGCCGGGTCCTCGTCCGAACTCTCCACTGTGAGAGAACTGTAGGCCCCCACCGACCACGGATCCTTGTCCCACCTGCGTTGAAGACGAAACAACCACGAGTTATGGTTAGTTTGGGACAAAACACAGTAGCAAAACTGGCAGAATAGACGCTTACCGTGTAATGAAGTGGTTCACCGGCTCCGGGATGTTCGGGCCAAACGTGTCTTGCAGCTGCAGGAAGAGGGCGTGTGCGATCTCCTCGTCCGTGAATGAAGCGGAGATCTTGCTCGCGTTTTCACCGACAAGGACGCCCTCGATAATAGGCACTCCCTTGGCAAATTGGTAGTTGAACACCACCGGGAAGTAGATTTGACGGTTCGAGCCGTCACTAGAAGCAGAAGTGTCCTTGAGCTGTGCGATGAAGGTCGAGTCCTCGGGCCAGAACACCTCGGGGAACTCCACCAAGATCTTCATGTACTGGCCCATCTTGGAGCGTTGGATGGCACCCAGCTTGGGCGCCGGGAGCTCAGGCTGGAAGTGCGGCTTGCCCGACTTGAGGAATCCGAGCGACGAAGTCACAATCACGTGGTCAGCCGTCATACGACGACCATCACTGCACTCGATGACAACGCCGTCAGCACCCTCGTAGTTGATTGAAGTGACGCACACATTCGTGTGGATCGAGTCCTTCACAGGCTCGGCCAGGTTGTCGATGAAGCGCTCCATTCCCGAAGGGACGATGCAGTGCGCACCAGCGTTGTCACTACAAAGACAGCAGCAATGTCATTAATTAATGTGTCAACCAAGCAGAAAATTATTTTCGCAACTAACAACGTACCCAATGAGCTCGATCTCAGCGAAGTCATCGAGCTGGACTTCATCGTCGTTCACCCCCATCCAGACTTCAATCAGCTTCAGACACACATCCAGCCTCGCGCGTGCGTTCGGGGCCTTCATGACTTCCCGAAACTCTTCATCGGACTCGACGAGGTGGTCCACGATCGCCGACAGCGCCTTCTGCTGGTGGTCCGAGGCATTGGGCGACGTCGCCAGAGCTTGCAGCTTGTGCATGAGCATATCTTGCCACTGCCACGTCTTGTCCACTTGCTGCTGCGGCACTTGCTCGCGCCCATTGAAGAACAAAAAGTTCTTGCACGAGCCCGGATGCAGCCACGGATTCCGCGGCGCCACCTCCTTGAAGGCGATGCCGAACTTGCGCGCCAAGTCGGAGAACGGGTTGCCCTCGGTGCCGTGGATCCACGCGGCGCCCACCTCCACGTTGACCGGCAGCGTGTCACTGAACGGTTGCGTCTGGACGCGCCCGCCGATGCGCGACTGAGCTTCCAGCACGCAGACGTCACTGGCCGCGAACTTGTTGGAGGCCAGCAGCGCGTTGGCAGCGCTCACGCCAGCCAATCCGGCGCCGATCACCACCACGCGGTACGAACTCTCGAGTGCAATGGCAGACTTGGTGGCCATAGTTGGGGGTGGTGGGTAGCGGCGATGCTGGTAAGCAAGAATGCGAGCGGACCTCCTCTCACCAGTGCAGATTCGCAAATGACACGCGAAATGGGCAAAGCGAGCTCGACGAGCCCAACGAGCCCAGCTCGTGGTAAATTCGAATGAGCCAATCGTCGTGCTTCCCGGGATTCTTCGGGCTTCAGGATTGGCTGAAATTAACATGGCTGCATAGGGTCAGCTCGCAGATTTGATGCTGTTACGGTCACCGATAGACAGCATTCCCTCCTTGTAATCAGCAACCGAGCCTAAGCTTACGGTACAATTGCGTAGAGTCATCATGCACAACGCAAGGATAGCCACGCCGAGGCGGAGGGCATCGTAGCATGTTTTTAGCTACTGTAGTCGCACCACGGAATTGAGTTACGACTCGTAATTCGTACTTCCGTTTTTGATTCAGCATGGACTATTGAACCGAAGTGCCCGAGTGATAGTCCATGGTACTTGTAAATGGTCATGTACCACCACAATGCACGCGCAAGCTAGCATGAGTCAAAAGAACTTTTGTAATTCTGAGCCAAAACATCAGCATAAGGTGAGAGTGTACCCGGCATTATTTTTTTTCTGTTGGTAAGATGCTCGACGATCACTATGCGATGAAGCAAGGAACCTGGAACCACTCAGGTTGTTGCTGTCCCCGGTTGTAACCTCAATTCTTTGACATACAACTCTCCTGCAATTACAAGCCTGGCAAAAAGTACCTAGACTTGTCATGAGAAAAAGTATCCAAAAAGTAGCCATTTGTCAACGAGAGCGTCGATTGGCTGAACCAAACTGTGAAATCCAAAACCTTCTTGGCGCCACACCCCGCACAAGATGCCGCAGCCCAAGCGTGCCTTCGTGGCGCTGCAGGACCGCTTCGTGAGATCCTTAGCGGTGGCCTGCTGCCCTACCATGGACCTGGTCGCAGTGCTCACACTCGACCACCACCTCCTGGTTCACGTGCGTCTAATCACAATGATTTTTAACATAATTATAGCCTTATCAAAATCAATTAAATAATTTTCTAACATTTGGTATATGCTTCAATATCTTTTTAGCGAACGACGTCATGGCAGAAGCTGCTGCATGTTAAACCATCGGACGTCGGTTTCGAGATGGTGACGCTGGCCTGGAAACCCGACGGACTGCAGCTCGCTGTCGGCTGCGACGAAGGAGACGTGGCAATTTTCGAGATCGAGTCCGGCGAAATTATTCCGGAAAGACGGAGCACTCTCCGTCATGAACATCGCATCACGGCAATGCACTGGGCTCAGATCAGTGAAGTGGGGGCTTCAAAGGCAGGTTCGGGCAACAAACGATGCTACTCGGAGGTTGTTGAAGATGAGTGGGGGACGTCTCAATCGAAGAAGCGATTTCAACGTCGTTCCTCGAGGTTTCTTGCAGGTCACAGTGACGAAGCAGTGAGTGACGATACGGTACTGGTTACTGCTGATGAGCGGGGGTTTATAGCGTTGTGGTGGATGGGGAGAGTGCTGCTGACGAGAATCGATGTGAGCGAGCACTTTTCGGAGGAAGAGCATCAGTTTGTGGAGTTGGTGGGTGGCCAACGAGGAGAGGGCAGTAAAGGTTGTTTCCGAATTGAGCGGGTGGATCTGGCGCCTGATCTGTCGTTGCTATTCGTGCTGCTTGTCTTTTCGAGTAAAGATGGTAGCCACCTGGACACGAAGCTACATCGCATTCTGACAATCGACTTGGCTGCAATCCAGCGCATCCATGAGGATGTGGCCCTTGTAGCCGACACGGTAGACCGCGTGCAAGCGATTTTAAACTGGGTCGTTGCTACTGGAAGACAAATGACCACAGAGTGGAAAAATGCCACTCGCATTTTTGAGCTCAAGATGGGGTTGATCGGGTCTCTATACGAGAAATACGCATGCGAGGACCCCCCACAAGTCGACATGCTGTCTGTAGCGGTCACGGGTACAACATCACCTGCGCTCGCACAATACTTCGCGCAAGATATTCAGGAAATGGTAAGTGGTTGATATTGCTATCATTACTGTCGCGGTTGCAGCACCTAACTGACAGGCTGTGTATTGCAGAGTGTCCACCGCATGCAAAAGGCTCTATTCAGTGGCTGTGAGACGTTGAGGACCATCGCTGAAGACAGAATGAAGCGTGACTTGGTTGATCTGGTATTTCTGCTGTCGGAGATGCGTGGTCGTGCGAAGTGGAGTCAGCAAGCTTACGCAAATACGCTCGGTATTACGGAAGGTGCTCTTGATACTCTCGTTAGCACTACCCAAGACGCTATCTTGGAGATGGAAAAGTTCACGCTTGCGCTTCATGAAACGCGTCAGGACTTCGCACTCTTTTTCCAGTGGATTTTAGAGCGTATCCGTGTTCACACGAACGCTAGAGGAGATGGACCAGGTGGCAACGCGTCCCGTGAAGCAGGTGCTAGTGCTCACGGCGCAAAATCTCTCCTAAACTTGCGACGACTGTGTGACTTCTTACAGCGAGCAGCAGAGTATGCACAGCAGTACCGAGAGCAACAGCCAAGCCACAACAGGTACAAGATTGAAACCACCTTTGGCAACTCGGTGTCTCGGCAACTGTCTACGCGGCCAGTCTCATCAGGGGAAAAGTCTTCACAGGGGTGTCTTTCTCTCTTCAAAAGCATTCAAGACCAATGGGTTTCGCTGCTCGATTTGATGGCGAAGACACTCGCAAAAGCCACCGCTCGCGAGGAAAGCGGGTGTTTCTCAATAGGGAGCAGCAAGAATCTCGTAGAGGAGTGTCACGTCCACTTTCGTCGCGCGTTTAGCTCGCAGAAGCTCGATCATAATGAAGATGAGGACCAAAGTGACGATGAAAACCAAGAAGAGGCGATTGACTGGGGCTCATTAGTGCACTTCGGACCTAATGAAGGCCATCCGACGAATCGTAGCACGATACTGATGGGATTTCGTCTGCAGTCTGGTGTTCTGGTGCTACTGCGGGCAAGTCATGGTGTCGATCCCCCTCGTGCTCACTCTTCGCACCTGGTATGGAACTCAGCCGTTGTCAGCTTTTCCGATGGCAAGTCAGCAGCACCAATCGCATGTCAGAGTTTCGACTTTTACGGTAAAGGAACGTCGAAAAAAAGTGAGCAGCTAGCGCTTTTGCTCGACCGGAAGACTGATGAAGTTCACCAAGGTACGCACTGTTGATCTGGACAACTCATTGTTCGAATATTGCGTAACAGGAAGTCGTTTTGATTTGATATAGAGTGGCTGTATCTACAGACTTACGATCACGTTGAGTTCTCAAGCACAGAATTGCCTAGCAACTTCGAGGTGGGATACAAGCGACCTAACCAAGAACATAAGCATGCTCGAGTACGCTAACTGTAGTCTGCTGTCTGTACACTTCCTAGACACTGTCAGCTCAAGGCCCAACACACACTTTTCAGCTTGAACAAGTTCGAGGGAGGGTCGTATCATCTCCTGTTCACTCAGGTAGAAGCGCAGCTTCTGTGTATGCGAACGCTTCTCGAGGTGTTCTATGCGTTACGGTACCTCCCAGTCGTTTGGCAATCTTTGATGCAGAAGATAGTGAGGACGAGGATGAAGAAGATGAGGAGGACTAACATTGTTAAAGCTCTGGTGCTCTGGTGTAACAATTTGAGAGCCGATTGAAGTGTTCTTTAGTTCGTCACGGTTGGTTTTTGCGTTCGCCCAGAGCCCGTGCGCTGGACCTGGAATCCGTCCCCGCTTAGCAGCTCATCAACAAGCGCAGTGACGTCGGTCTTCCGCATGGCCAAATAACGTTCCGAGGGCCGGCGTTGCCCATTAACATCTCGCAAGGATACGCTCGATTTTCGACCAGCGCGAAACGCGCTCATTGTAGCGGCACCGTCAGGGCGCAGTCGGACTGCAGGTAGTTGACCACTACTCCCCGTTGGATGCACAGCCGACAATGTAGTGGCGCTGTTTGGACGTCGAGACGAGAGTTCATCGGGTTGAGTTCCGGCCATCGGAAGGATTGTCGGCGAAGACGACGCTGGGTTATCCATCTCAGTCACAGTCAGCGTGGCTCCGTACGCCTCCATCGAACCAGGCAGCATTACGGGGGATCCAGGTGCGAAATGGGCACTTGAACGACGTGCAGTCTTTTGCGGTTGTAGATCCGGAACATGCGCCAACACTTCAACTGCGGTTTGGTCCTCCGGTTCGTCGCGTGGTGTGGTACTTGTGTCCGACCGAGGAGAGTACAGGGCTGACTGAGCAGCAATCTCTGCTGCAACGCTCTGAACCGTAAGGCCAAGACCCAATCCAGTGGTCGACACGAAGGAAGAGTGTCTTCGGTGGAGCATGGATATCCCACTCACGCTTGCTCGAATAGTGTCGTGATCACCCCCACGACGGGTGATGTTCAGCTCGGCCACCCGCTCACGATCGACGGACGTTAGCCCGATGGCGTCGTTGTTTTGCCAGCCAGAGACGACCTTTTGCTGTCGCGTGATCGATTGAATTATCAGTGACCGGATCTCATCCATGACTCGGGGATACTGAGCTTCAAACTCATCGAGACATTCACGTGCCAGCAGATACGTCCCTGTCGCCCGCATAGCGAACAAGTTGTACTGCGCTACCGTCTCGGTCAGAGTTTCCTTGTAGCCGAAGAACTCTCCCTCATAAATCTTAGCAATCGTACCCTGGTGATCTGCAACAACATGTTCACCCCCAGACGAGTGGCTTCTGCCGCTTGTCATTGTTGCGTGGGCATTCGGCACCGGAGCGAAATGGCGAGTTTTAGCGATAACAGCTCCGGTCATCAAGAAAAATATGCCACTGACGGGGTTGTCCTGGTAAATCAGGATGTCCCCTTCCAGAAAGAATTGCGGCACGAGTCGAGGCAGAATGAGCGTGAGGAACCACTTGGGCTTTTTATCAAAGAAGCGGATCTTTGATACCACGCCTCCGTTGAGAATGAGAGTAAGCTCACAGCGTAGAGAATAACTGAGAGCATCCAGCAAAGAATTCTCCGCAAAGAACGTCTTTTCACTATCGACGAATCGTAAGTGCTCCTGGCAGGCGACAATGAACTCGGTCGAGACGCCACGTTCTTTGATGTAGGCATTGACACGCTGCACCATTTCGTGCTCTCGGTTCATGAGACTTTTCGAGTTGCTTGCCACTTCGATGACAGTACCAACTACGTACGCGAATAATGTGGTGCCGCCGATAAGAACCAAGATGCAGTAGGCCTTTTCAAGGTCGTTCACTGGAACAATATCTCCAAATCCGACTGTGGTCATAGTTGTGATGGCCCAGTAAATACTGGCAATGTACTTGGACAGGATCGAGTCTGGGTCCTCAAAGTACAAGTTGCCCCACCACGCGTCATCAGCATCCCGATCGGCCGACATATAGAACCAGAAGCAGCCGACGTAGTGAGCGATGATCATCACTGGGGCTAGAAGCTTGAGAAGGCGGACTGTGTCAACGTTGATATCGAACTCTGCCATCCATTGCGAATTCATTTTGAGCAGCTTGGATAGACGCATTAGACGCAGCAGCTTGATGAGCTTGAGTGTGCGGATCAGTCGTAAAGACTTGAATACATTACCCGCGGCCACCGCCTCCACAACGAAGTCAAACGGGATCGTAGCCATGATGTCGACGAAAAACGTCGTCTTCAGATAGTGGCGACGGATTTCCTTCCGATCAACGATCTCCACCCCTGTATCGTCGACATACGTGGTGCAAAAACTCAGAACCACGTCCAACACGAACAATACGTCGGAAATGCGATCTGTGGTGTAGAATACGAGGACGTCCTGCACATCGAAGGCTATTCGAAACGGCACTGTGATGGCAGTGATGGAGACCATGAAGCCCATGACGATGTCCCACGAAATTCGCAGCTTGGAGTAGTGGCGAATGACGGACCAGTGCGTCACCACTTCGTCGCCTGCAACGGTCATGTCCATTCGAGTTATCAAATCGGGTGCCATCGTGTGCAGGTTTATCGACGAAATCGATTTGCGATGTCGTTTGTGGAGAAACGGTTCCCCCCTCGTAAATGACTCGCGTCGAACCGCGCGAATAGACCTCATCCTTTGCATGGCTCGCCTTCCTCTCCTCGCAGACTCTGCATATCTCTCACCCAAGATCACTGCTAAATCCTCGAGATACTTGTGAGCTACCGGACACTTGTCAATCGCTTCGAGAAGGTCCTTGCTGTACATCGCATAGAGCTCTGTCTTTGATATCGAGCGGTAAGTGTGGGTGTATCGTCGACGAGAATTCACGAGGTACTCAATGCCACAAATTTCACCAGGCGAAAGAGACCCTACCACAAGGTTGGACTGCACGGTCTCCACCGACCCAGATGTGAGGAAATAGAGCTCCTCCCAAACGCTTTCGGCATCCACAAGCACCTGTCCAGGACCGAGCACTATTGGCCTCAGTCGCGGTATTGCGAACACGAAAAATTCCACGGAAGTCATACCGAAGAAGGGAAACTTTTTCACGAACGATTCCATTGACGCAGCGAGAATCTCGTACTGGAGACTTTTGGGGAACTGCTGGAGTAAACAGTCTTCATCAAATACGGTGCGGTGGCTCCAGTGGAATTCAAACTGTGAGATAACACGCTGGCGCAGACGTCGTGGAATGCCACGCTGGATCAGGAACTCCTTCGTATCTTGTAGCTTCTGCTTCAGCATGATGCCTCGTGGATTGTAGTTTTCCGTGAGCATTTGAATATTTGCGATGATCATACCGACGCAAATTGAGCCGAGACACGCCACGAAGATCGAGTACAGCCGCTCCCCATCAGTGATTCCGTAAATCTCACCGTATCCCACGGACATCATGGTATTCGATACCCAGTAGAAACTTACGAGGTACGGGCTTTTGAAGCCCTTTGCTTCGATATTGGTGACCCAGTTCGGGCCCGTTGGATCCCAGGTGTAGAACATATACCATCCGCAGGCCACGAGATGGATAATGAAAATAATAGTGAGCAAACTCTTGAGGGTTTGGAGCACATGCGCGTTGAGTGCGTCCACTTGCACAGCTTCCATCGCGCGCTTGAGTCGTAACAGACGCATGAGCTTTAGCAGGCGAAATAACCTGAATACGCGGATGAGCTTGAGCGTCAGTAGAGAGGATGACGCGTTGGTGACCACTTGTAAAAACTGGTCTAGAGGGACAGTGGAGGCGATGTCGAAGATAAACCAACTGCGAAGGTATCGTTGACGAATTCTCCGAAGCTCGCACACCAGCACGTCTTCGTCATAATAGCCTGTGAAAAAGTTGAGTACCACATCGACGGCGAAGCTGCTATCGAAACAGTAGTTCATTATCTGCTCCCACCCCTACAATAAATACAAAACACAAAACCGTTAGTTTCTGTTCGTTTGGTAGCGTGAAACAGTTTGTTTCTCACAGATAGGTCGATGCCAAACCCAATTCGATATGGTATAAGGATGACACTGTAGGCAATGATAAACCCGATCCAGAGATCCCACCGCACTTTCCACGCGGCGCGCGGCTGGATGAACCAGCGGTCGTATTTCACTTTCTCCGGCTGAATTATAGGCACGAGATCATTTCGGCGAACGCGTCGGGGTGCTGTGTATAGCGAAGGGTCCGGGAATGACTTTTGCTGTTGCAGCTTTCGTTTCCGAGGCAATCCTTTCGCGATCGATAGAGCGTTATCATGCACAAAATTCGCCACAGTAGCAGCTCGTTGAAATGTCCGGGAACCAAACGACGAAGTCCTGTGCGGGGGTTTATCTGCCACCGATGCTGAAGTCGATGCCGTAGCTGTGCGCGAAGCATCGATACTCGACCGCGTAGGTGAGTTTGCAGGCGGTCCCAGCCGCACCGTCGCCACGTCCTGAACCTTCTTGCGCCACGGATGGATCAATGTGCGTTTCATGACGAGAGCTTGCTCTGTGCTGGGGAATGCGTCGGAGACAGCACGTCTTGCCCTCTCACGACACGATCAAAAAGCATACAGCAGCTGAAGACGCCAGCATCCACCGAAGCGCGCAGACCCAAACGCGCGCGCGATCCGTCCGCCCAGCTGAGCCCAACGAGTTGCAGGTAGATGGAAAGACAGACTTGCGCTGGGTTGTAGCTGTGGGAAGCCCTGCACAAGTTCGTTACGTGCCCCAGGCGCACTTGGCCAAGTTTAGCACCATGCTGGCATGTTTTCCACCGCAGCTAAATATACCAAGCTCAATGCAAACCCACCTTCACCACACGGGGCGGCTGTTAGCGTTCGGGTCGGTCGACTTGGCCTGTGCTGGGAACTCGCAAGAAAAGAATGCACAAAGGCCTCGTCAATATGTAAGAAAGAGCACTCGTATTGTTGTCGCGAGCGCCGTCACGTCACTCGTTGCCATCCTCTTGGTTGAAAGTAGCTGGGTGAATCTAAAAGGGCATCTTCATGCCCATGCTCTGGGCCATCTTGGCCATATCGCCTAGTGCGCTGGGGTCCATACCTTGCATCTGCTTCATCATCCGCATCATGTTCTGCGGGCCGCCCATCTGCGCCATCATCTTCGGGTCCATGACCTTGGAGAGCTGCTGCATGACAGCGTTCGGGTTGCGAGCCATTTGTTTGCCAAGTGCCGCATCACCAGTCTTCATGAGGCCACTCTTGCCCATGCGGCTCACAACGGTCGCGAACTGCTTGTGGCACTTGAGCAGAAACTCGACCTCATAAAGCTGGCAGCCCGAGCCACGCGCGACGCGCGTCTGGCGCGATTCCGAGAGCGGCACGACGCCGTCAAGCTCGGCGTCCGTCATACTATCCATCATAAAGAGGAACCGCCGGAGCCGCTTCGAGGCCTCTTCTTCTCCGCCGCCCATGTTCATCATCTCGCTCATGCCCTGCGGCAGGCCAGGAATCATGGACATGACCTTGCTCAGCGGTCCCATCTTCATCACGCTCTGGAACTGTTTGTACATGTCGCGCAGCGTGAACACGCCCTTCTGGAACTTCTCGACCATCTCCTCTTGGTTATCCAGCATGCCGCTGGTCTTCACCTCCTCCATCAGTCCGCGGATGTCTCCCATGCCCATCAAACGACTCACGAAGCTCTGCGCATTGAACGACTCAAAGTCGGCAAAGTGTTCGCCCGTACCGTAGAAGATAATAGGCGATCCAGTAGCGGCAACAGCACTGAGAGCACCGCCACCCTTGGCGTGACCGTCCAGCTTGGTAATGATCACACTTCCGACATCCACCGTCTCACGGAAGGCGCTGGCCTGGTCGAACACAGCCTGACCGATGGTCGAGTCCATGACGAACACCACGTCGTCGGGCTGCACGGCCGCCGAGACCTCCCTCATCTCGGCGAACAGGTCCGCCTCCTGCTTGTGGCGACCACTGGTATCCACGAGAATGAGCTCGTAGTTCTCGGCCCGGAACTGGGCCACACCTTCCTCCGCGATGCGGACCGGGTCGGCCTCAGTGTAGCTACCGTAGAACGGGATGCGCAGCTTGGTGGAGTTTTGCTTGAGCTGGTCGAAGGCACCGGCTCGGAAGGTGTCGGCACAGACCATGCACGTCTTCCAGCCCTTGCGCTGATAGTGGTGCGCGAACTTGGCGATGCTCGTGGTCTTACCGCTACCCTGCAGTCCCACGAACATGATGACGTTGCTCTGGCCCTTCTTCATCTTGTAGGGCTGCTGCTCGGGCTCCAGCATCTGCACGAGCTGGTCCACCACCGACTTCTGGATGAGGCGCCGGCGGTTCACGCCCGAGCTCGCGTCCTCGAGGCTCACGGCCAGCTTGACATTGTCGCGTAGCTGGCGCACCAGCTTCACCTGCACGTCCGACTCGAGCAGCGCGCCGCAGATCTCCTTCAGCAGCGCATTGAACACCTCATCGTCCACCACCGTCGTGCGGTTGAGCTTGGCCAGCGCGCCCTGCAGCTTGGACCCGAGCTCCGCTAACACCATGGTCGATCGATCGCCCCGCCTTCTTGCTCTCCCCTTATTCGCGTTTGGGGCGGGGTCTACACTTGGGATTTGTATGGGGCTTAAAAAACCTGTCCTTCGTCATATGCGGTGAAGAAGGTTAGACCATCACTCTCGCTTTACTCGGTCTTTGTATGTCTTCAATTTGCTTTGTGGATGACCAAGTGGCTGCGCTCAGTGCTGTCGCTTGCCGCCGCGCGCTCGTCCCCCGCGTCTCTCAGTGCCCGTAGAAGCGCCACCGCCGCCTTCGTGTGCAACATGTCCAGCAGCAGCAGCAGCAGCAGTGGCCCCGTGAAGCTGTCGGACGAGGAGTGGAAGCAGCGTCTGACGCCCATGCAGTTCCAGGTGCTGCGCCTCAAGGGCACGGAGCGCGCCGGCACGGGCGAGTACAACAAGCACAAGGAGACGGGCGTGTACGTCTGCGCTGGCTGCAAGACGCCCGTGTACACGTCCACTACCAAGTTTGACTCGGGCTGCGGCTGGCCCGCCTTCCACGACGCCATCCCCGGCGCCATCAAGGTGCGCTTCCGTCTGCTAAGCAATCACCGCGTTACGGTGTCTAATTACTGATGTGTGTGATTACATGCAGGCTGTCCCGGACGCTGACGGGCATCGCACGGAGATCATGTGCGCCAAGTGCGACGGGTGAGGAGGCCGACGCTGCGTTTGAGTGTCTACTGCTTGGATTTATCTAACGAGATCCGATCTTCTGTTTGACTTTAGCCACATGGGTCACGTGTTCAAGGGCGAAGGCTTCAAGACGCCTACGAACGAGCGACACTGCGTGAACAGCGTGTCGCTCGTGTTCCACGCCGGTGAGGTCCCCCCTCAGTAAGCAAAGATTCATGCTCTGACTGCCCTGCAAGAGTTTCTGGAATGAAGTAGTGTTGGAACAGACTATGAGGGCAGAAGAGTAACGTTAACGAATCTGTATTTCAACCCACAAATATGTTTTTCCTACTATAGCAAGCTGTCGTCTTCTTGGTCGCTGGAATCCCCGAAGCAGTTGTCTGCAGTGAGGTGCTCCAGTTCTGCTGGATGCAGCACGTAGCGTTTCTTATGGTTTATCGTTGTAGGGAGCAGCCAGTCCTTGGTAGTCTCACCGAACACTGCGTTGCAGTTCTTCTTCCATCCCTGGTTAAATGGGAACGCACGGCCGTACGCATGACATTCGATGGTGGTGGCGCCGTGCGCCAAGAGATACGAGTGAACAGCGATGAAGCCCAGCAGGCTGATAGCCAACGCGCCACCGAGCACAAACCCAACAACAGCCATCGCAGAAAAACCCTCAGCACCACGGGGCGAATCGTCGCTGAAGAGTGCGGCCTGGAACGGCCCAGCAAGCGCCCGTACACACATCGACAGCGCCAGGAACGCGTACACGACGAACTGGAAGAAGAATTTGTAATTGCCCTCGCCGACGCAGTTGGCGACCCACGGACAGTGGTGATCTGCACACCATACACACAGGATGACACAGTGGCGTCAATACATGGATGCCCGGCTCGCTTGAAGGCAAGCAACACGTACCCATCTTCAGCACGCAGCAATTACAGAAGCTGCAGTGATGAGCTCGAAAGGGTTTGATTTGGTTGCAGCGCCGGCACGAGTTCATCGTGGGCGGGCTCTTGCTGCCGCCCTCTTCCAGAGCCTCTTGCATCGCGTCCTTGATGCGTTGCACTACAGCAGGCGTCACGTACCCGGGATCTGCGCTCGCAGACAACAAACAATCAGCACTCGTGACCCCTCTCCCTCCCCACAGCAACAACTCGCACCTGTGAAGACCACCTTGTAGTACGCGATCAGCGTGCAGCCTACCACGAAGTGGAACAGAGCTATCTCCAGTATTCGCGCCACGATATAGAAGCCCACCGCTCGCTGGAACTCGGGAAGCCAGTGCTCGCTCACATACACGTAGTACTCGAGCATCACGATCGCCGCCACCATGACCACGGGCAGCGTCGACACCGAGCGAAGCAGTGCACTGGACACGTCCACAATAGCACCATGGTGTTAGCACCTGTAGACACAACGAGCAGCACAGCTGAAGCCCTCCGTACTTGTCTTGAACGCGCAGCATTCGCGTCTCCCGGGTGAGATACTGCAACTGGTCAGTCAGTCAACAATAGCAGCTACGACGGGTTTACCCGTCATATCTGATTTATGTCACGCCACACACCCTTCCATATTCAGTATCCACCTCCCATATATGATATTGATGGAACGTGGCAAGCGCAGGCGCGACGTCGGACGTTACCGTATTCAATTCAATAGCCCCATCGATCGATCCCCCATTCGAGCTCGAGGCAGATAACGGCCATGGGGAACACGGTGACGCTGCACAGCGCGTGCGAGTACGGCGACCTGGCCGAGGTGCATCGCCTGCTCAAGACGGCCACGGCCGAGGAGCTGGAGGCCTCGGACGACAGCGGCCGCACGCCGCTGCTGCTGGCTGTGGCCAGCTTGAAGCATCTGCGCGAGCACCAGGAGCTGGACGACTTCGACGACCTCCACGGCTTCGGCGAGAGCGACGACGAGGCGTCGACACCGGCAGATGAGGAGCAGGCGGAAGAGCAGCAGACAGAGCAGCAACAGCCGCAGGATCCAGCGGCTAACGAGACCCGTGACAGCTCCAACAGCAGCAACAGCGAGGCCGAGGAGACCGTGAACGAGGTCAAGGACGACGCGGACCTGGAGCTCATGCCCAAAGAGGCGGAGATCCTGCACTTGCTGCTGCAGCGCCGCGTCAACGTGGACCACAAAGATGAGAACGGCTGGACGGCGCTGCATCACGCCTGCTTCGTGCAGAACGCGGTGGCCATCAAGATGCTCATCCACGCGGGGGCGCGCCCCATGAGGGAGAGCTACGGTCTGCTGCCACAGGATTTGCTGCAGAGAGGGCATATGTCCGAATGGGTCGCCCAAGCCCAAGAGCTGAAGGAGTCGCTGGATCAGATCTCGGAAAAGAGCGCGTACGCCATGAAGCTGCTGGCGTTCCGGCCGAGCGGCATCGTTCAGCTGGATATGGGCGGACAGGTCGAGAAGGGCTCGTTTGTTACATGTACGGACACTATGCTACCTTGTTGTGTGGGGTGAGGCTGATACGGTGTTCTAACGTGGTGTTGTTTGGTGCTGAGTGCAGTGGAGTACGACGTGCCGGAGACGCATTCCGTGAAGGATTACATTCAGGTGTTGATCTCAGAAGAAGACTCAGCTGATATCGAGATCGGGTCCTATCACTACGTCCCTGCGGGGGCACATGGGCAACTTACTATTAGCACGAAGGACATCCCACCGACCAGTACGGTTCGCTTCGTGTACGTAAAATGCGACATCAATACGATGTCGCGGCAGGTGGTTGCTAGTGGCTGCAATGCGGTTGTCCAAGCCTCCGTTGGCGAGATTTTCCAGTACGAGTTGTTCTTGTACGAGCGTGTCGTGGAGGTGGAGAGCATTCCGGAGTTTGAGTTCATCGACCAGCCGCTGATTGTGCTCAAGCGCATTGGTATTGTCGTCGGCGAGGATATTGATTGGGTCACTATTCGTCCAGACAACCACATCGTTGCCGTAAACGACATTCGCATTGATGCGATGGATTTTGCAGAAGCTGTCCGCGTCCTCCAGGAGAACAACGGACGACAATGTACAAAGTTGCTCATGCAGAACTACTCGGCTTGCGGCGACTTTATCCCGGAGAAGATTCTAGGCGTGGGTGTCATCGGCAAGTACGCCTACTTGCATCCAGTCGACGAAGAGCAGGATGCGGAGGGCGATGAGCAGACTTACGAAGAGTGGGTGCGCAACAGCCAAAGCGAAGAGAATGGTGAAGGCCCGGCTGAAAGTCTGCGTCATGAGGAGGTGAATCTGGGAGCGGTGAGCACACTTTCGTCGGCGATTCAGATGCCTACAGAGACGATTCCGGTGCCTACAGAGGCAACGGAGACGCCACCTCCGCCTTCCGTGTTGTCGCTCGCGCCCTCTGCTGAGGAGCGTGTGGAGGTCAGCAAAGTGGTTGCTGATGAGCACGACGACCCGGCCACGATGGACAGAGAAGAAAAAATATCCGCTTCTTCAACCATAGAGACCGTTGTGCCACTACACAACTCACTGCAACTCGTAAGTATTTCTGCTACTTGACGTCGCATGACACGGTGCTAGATACTCATGACAGTGCCTATGCTTTTCCAAATGTGTTTGCAGGTGGCCCAGCTTCAACATGGTATTTCGATCGGACACGCTGCTAGGTGAACACTCACTTGCGCTATGCACCTGGCTGCTGAAGTGTTTGGGGCAACAAGGATAGTGCTCTGGTTCCAAAGCGCCTGCTACCGGTAGTGATAAGTCGAGAGCACACCAAATAGAGAGGTCTGCTTTGGGCATTTTGAAGACGCAAGCACCAAGCAGAAGACAGCAAGCGAAATGGCAGGAACACACAGGGGACAAACTTTAAACCAACCCGGTGATTTATTAGCATATGACATGAACTATCAATGCCGTCTCTTATTTTTTCCGCCCCTGTTCCTGGTTAGGAGGCCCTGAATCTCACTCAGTTTTCCTTGTTCTTCAAGAGATTGCACTCCAATCCCTTGATTTCGAGCTTTCTTCGGTCCTTGTCGCCGGCGTCGTTGCTCATGTACAGTTTGTACAGCTTCGCGTACTTGGCTTCTTTTTCCGACTTCGCTTCCTCCTCGGCCTCTTTCGGTTCTTTATCTTCGAGACACCACCTGGTAAATATTTCCCTGATGTGATGGTGCGTCTCGACCAGTTCCTCTAGCTCCTCGGGGAGCGAGAACAAGCCATCTCTATCTTCGGGGACTGAAGCAGCGTCCGCGTTGTTCTTGTCGTCGATTCGCAGGAGACGTTGGCCAGACTTGGTCCCTTGATCGTTCATGCCCGCGGATACAAAATTGCTGGTTGTTAGAAGAACGACCGTGGTGGCCAATAAGGCGTAGTATGCACGCATCGGCTCTTGGGCGTAGCAGTCGAGTGACCTGAGCTCTATCTGGTGAATCGTTGAATGAAGCAAGAGGCAAGAGATTCAGAGATTGCTGTGCCAGCTGAGAACAGCCACACAAGCACATCTTACGCAAACTCTGAGCAACACCACGATGTGTTGGTGAACTGTACAGTACCAATGGGGGGAGTTTACGGCACTTTTGGTACCAAGTAGGGTCATCATGAATTAATACTTCGAAGTTTCGTCAAGTACTGCTTGCCATTTGACACAGAAGCTAAATACCATTGATACTCTGAGTGTTGCCTTGGTACGAATCGCAAAACGGTTTGCCGACATCAAAGCAGAACGATGCAAAATGCTGTATTGAGGACCCAAGTTTGTAGGCCTGTATTTACAAGTGGAGCGGTCATCTCTCGCTCTCTTAGACGCTGTTGGTTTTATCGCCGAAATCGATCCATGCTGAAGGATCTGATCGAGAAAGAATGGATTGAGCACAGCTGGGTCTGAGACGGCCATGACCAAGCTACATGTATCTACCGAGCTGTGGCACTACAAAATACGGATGTAGAAGTGAAGAATGACGTACAGTACTGCATTAAAGTGATAATGCCATTCCATCTCTTACCGCTCAAGGAGAAATGAATCTGACTTTTCAAAAGTAAGAAAAGTAACTTTTGTCATGTCAATCGTGGGATTCAGGGAAATGAGGCCGCGAAAAGATCGATCCCTTAAGCTGTACATGCGACGCTGGCCGATGTAAACATTGTGATGACAAAGTTTATGGCGCAGCTCCGCGCCATCGCTGGCATCGATTCGGTGCCCCCAATGAGTGAAATCCTGCGCCAAAACACAACAATTTATTGGTACACTTATACTGCTACACGTAATATATTTCGAAGTAGTACACAAGTACAACAAAGCGCTATTGCGACACCAATACACTACCGAGAGGCAATAGCAAACGGAGCCTCAGACTGCAGTCCTGGTAGATGTACTATTATGTGTTACTTTTGAAGTCGTACACTAGCAAGGAAAACATTGTGCGGGTTCTTGATACGTCTATTTTGTTCCTAGCCTCCTTCGTGTCTTCTTACACATTGCACTCCAATACAAACAGTTTTCTTCCGTGCTCCGAGTGCAACGACATGTACCTCCTGTAGAGCGCCGCTGTCTTTTTCTCGTGTTCGGATTCCGCCGCCTCCATGACCTCCTCGGGCTCCTTGTCTTCCAGACACCACCTTGTGAAGATTTCTCGGATGTGGTGGTGGTGCTCGACGTACTCCTCGAGACGCTCCGGCCACTCGAGCAGGTTTTGGCTTCTCAGGTTGCGCTTCTCGCCGTCGAGTGCCTCCAAGATTTCAGCACGGGCTGGGTCCGCCGAAGCAGCAGCAAGGAGGGACGCCGCGGCAGCCAGAATGAAGTGGCAGACTCGCACCGTAGGTCTTGGGCGCTTGGTAATTGAGCGCTGCACAGCAAAATGTGGAATGACCACCGCTTCTGGGATCCAGACCAGCGAAAGACAACAAAATACATGTTATGTAGAGTCGACCGCTTATTATCCACACGACTCGTCCGTCGGCTGGAGCTGAGAGCAGCCGTCCTAGCAGATCCCATGAGCAACGCAGAACGATATGTTCCCCTGAATCCGTACATCGGGGGAGGTGATATCAACAGCGCGCCCCCCGCTAGCTGCAGCGCGGACGACAGGTGTATTGGCAATACACCGTTTGGCAATACAGTATTGCCAAACGTTGGTACGCTGCATGGAATGCTTCTTGGCATCGAAAGCTACATGTAGCTAGCTTATGGGCGCCTACCGCGGGCTCGTATCATAGAGATCTAACGGTACGACCACCGTAGGCGGAGATGCAGCAGTGCGCGTCTCCGGGAGTAGGTAGCCGACTAAACCACAACAAATTCAAATTCAAATACATGTAGCTAGCTTATTGTTACTGGAATCCTAGAGGCGCTGCTACATACTGTCGGCTCAGCTCCATCCACATGAACATGGACTGACAGTCAGTATTGTTAGGTACACATACACACATGAAGCATATGTGACGGCAGGTTTGGTAGGTAGTTTGACATTCTCGTGGCTTAGCACCATAGATCATCTTCGTACCATCATGGATCAGCTTGGGGACTACGGTCATGGATCAGCTTAACTACGGTCATGGATCTGGTTGGCTGTGGTCATGGATCTGGTTGGTTGTGGTCATGGATCTGGTTGGTTATGGTCATGGATCCGGTTGGGTTTGATCATAGATCATGGATCCGGTTGGGTTTGATCATGGATCTAAATGGTAGTGTTATGGCGGATCATGGATCTGCACCGGAATATCATGGATCGGGTTGGGATGTCATGGACCCGCAATGCATTTGCCGCTAAGACTTATTAACATGTTCTTGCTTTTGCGAACCCATTGTAGCCGATGAGGCTGACATGGTTGGCGTAAGAAGAACCAATGACTTCTTGAGCTCTAACTACTACTAGCACACTCGTACTGCAAGCACATTTCTCCTCCAGCAAA
>JAIKVE010000069.1:0-34110 GCA_024679115.1 Phytophthora pistaciae | reverse complement strand
GCTCCTACATTCTACTATAGTAGTTTAGGAAGAAAATCGCGATACTATCAAACCCTGCTCATGGCGTTCCTCGCGGAAGATGAGGATGCCATGCGCGCGTTCGAGGCCGCGCTGAGCTTCGTGGACGGCTTTTCCGGCGACGAAAACCTACCAGAGCTTGCCTTACTGGGCGAGACAGCAGAGACGCCATCTCCGGTCGCGTATGGATTGGAATTGCCGTCAAACGCCCCAGCAAACGAAAGGGAAAGCGAGGCGCATTCGGCTGGACCTGTTGCAACTGTGAATTCCGTTGTTAGTGCTACGAGCCACGGGTCCCGATACGCTTCAGCAGTGTCCAACATCTCGATAGCCTCTGGGACGGCGGCTCGCCCCATGTCTGAAGCTGTGAAGGCGAGACGTCGAGCAGCAGATAATGCAAGGAAGAGAATGCTGCGGAAGGCCGGAGTTTATGCAGACCCCAACCGTGCTCGCAACGAACGGAAGCTCGAGATTGCATATTTACGTGAGAAGGTGGGGCAACTGGAGATGGAGTTGCTAAGTCTGCAGGAGCGGCCGGGTCAGACGACCTCGGAGGTGATCGAGGCGATAGACGAGAGCGGGGCGAATGGGGATAGTGGTAGCACCTTAACGAGCTCCAAAGACATTCAAGTCGCAAGTATTTGGGAGGGCTTTGCCGCTCGGCAGAGGAACCGCAGAGAGAAGGCAGAGCGGGAAAATGTCCGGCTAAAGCTCGTTTTGGAAGGCCAGATCAAAGTGGCCAAGAGCTTGGAGAGCTTACTGCTGAAGCGCGCTCAGCAGCAGGTATGTGGCGGTCATACCTTTCACACTCCCGTTCACCAGATCCTAAATTGCCCACGTCTTGGTATTTGACAGATCGCAGAGTGCTCGTCTTCGATCCAAAGGCCGGGTGACATTTCGTGCCCCTCTGGTCGCACTCTAGATTTCCGTGCGGATGCCGCAGACTTTCAGGAGCTACTGGAGTATCTTGACGTTGCCTACAGCGAAGTAGACGCGGTGCTAGCTGGCAACGGCCTCGATGCGATGGAAATGACACAGCAAGACCTGCATATGCGCGAGGGCGTGAATGGCATGTATCTCGAGGTGTTTTCCAACAAGGTGATACCCTTTGGACTACATGACACTGCGGAAGCCACGTGGAATTATTTCAAGGGCTCAGAAAAGCATCGCGGAAACCTGTACGCGAAAGCAGCACAGGTACGACCACTTCGAAGGCTTACTAGTATTTGGAGCAAAGGTTGTCCAACGACTGACATTTTTGCCATCGCTCCATTCTGATCGTGCAGAATCTCGACACGCCGTACACGATCATTGAACATTTCTCTAAGGAGCTGTTTGCAGGCAATTCAAGCACCGACGTTCGTGTTAAACAAATCGTCCGCCGCTACGTCGAAGCCGACCGAGAACTCGTGGTCTGGGTTGCAACGATCGCACCAATCGAGATCAAACGCAAGGCATTCGCTGGGTTGATGTCCCACCACCGCAACTACGCAGTGATCAAGCGAGCGAAGGCCTCCACCCCCGATCAAGAGCTGTCGCTGCTGCAGTTGGTTGCGCACGTGACTCTCGATACGAAGGAAGGCACCATCTATGACCCCAAGTACGTTCGAGTGCTTACTGACTTTCTGCTGAGCAACGCGGCAGGCAACATCAAGGCCGACCAGGAGCTCATCGAGAACGTGCTGATGGATCGAACCTTGCATCACTGACTCGAAGGTCTCACCAAGCAGATCCGACGGGGGGGGGGGGGGGGGGGGGGGGGTTATACGAGCCCAACGCAAGTGGCCCTGCTTGTGCATGCACCAAAACTAGCCGATGGTATTGCCCAACTTCAAAGTTTGAAATGCGTGCATCAACCTTCTCCAGAAGTGGACCTCGGGCGAGTCAACTTCTTGCGACGAAGATGACGACCCCCGAAAAAAGCCGGAGAATCACAACGTAGAGACTCGTATTATATTCTAGAAACCGCTATGAATAGAAATCACAATCTCTGTAATCTATTGTATCGTACAAATGGTACATTTTTCTGAAGAGGGGTGGTCATGCCCCTCTATTGAGTCATGTAATAACCAGCGTTGGTGGGACAGCAATGGCATTCATCAGCTGGTGTGAGCAGTGTAGACTGGTGACGAGCCCCACAGAAGGAAAAAGAGGCGACCAGGACAAGACACACGCGTACAGGTCTCCGTACCATGGCGTTTCTGCAGGACGAAGACGCTGCGCGCGCCTTCGAGGCGGCGCTCTCGTTCGTGGATGAGTATCCGTTCCAGGACGGCGAGCACGCGCCGTCCGCAGCCCCCGAATCGAGCGCGACGGCGATGGTCATAGGGCCGCAACCGGCCGAAGCGGACGACAAGATGCAGCGGAAGGCCCGTGCCAACGCCAAGAAGCGGCTGCTGCGCAAGGCGGGACTGTACGACGACCCCAACCGCGCCCGCAAGGAGCGGAAGCTCGAGATGACGTACCTTCAGCGCAAGGTGGATCAGCTGCAGCTGGAGCTCGAGACGCTGCAGGCGCAGCACCCGCAGAGACACAGGCGACAAGCTACGGGGGAGCAGAACAGGCAGCAGCACGCGCTAGTGACGAAGCAGGTTAATGCAGAGGTGTCGAGTGCGTGGAAGGAGGTGGCGAGTCGACAGAGAGAGCAGAGGGACAAGGCCGAGAAGGAGAACGTCCGGCTCAGGCTCATTATGGAGCGACAGCACAAGTTGGCCGAGGCTCTGGAGACGCTCGTGCAGGCGCGGATCAAGCAGCAGGTTGTTGTTTAAACCTTTCTTATGGTGGAGGGAGGCATTGATTCTAAACGATTCTATGTGTAGATGGCCGAGTTCTCTGCCTTACCGAGCCCGATGCTGGGAAGGTGTTTTACCGGACGGACGCTGGACTTCCGAGCCGACATCAACGACTTCACGGAGTTGTTAGGAGAGCTGGAGAAAGCTCGTCGTGAGGTGAACGCGGTGTTCGCTGCGAACCGGTTGAGCACGACCGAGTCGAGTCACCACGGCGTGCAATTGCGGTCGAATAAGGGCGTCAAGGGGATGCACCTGGAAGTGTTCGCCAACAAGGCGATGCCTTTCAACGTGCGCGACACCGCAGAGGCGACGTGGGACCACTTCAAGGGCATGAAGAAGCACGGGGGTAATGGAAATCTGTACGACAAAGCTGCTAAGGTGAGGCGAGATAGAAGCCAGGACTTTTTGCTGGAAAAAAACTGTGGTCTGACGCTGCATTTGTGCTGTGACCAGAGTCTTGATACACCGTACACGATCATCGAGGACTACGCCAAGGAGCTGTTCGCAAACACCGCGCGTGCCGACGTGCGCGTGAAGCAGATCGTGCGGCGCTACGTGGAAGCTGACCGTGAGATCGTCATTCTTGTAGCCAGCGTCACACCCGTCTCGATTGCACACAAGCCGCTGGCTGGGCTCACCTTCAACTACCGGTGCTACGCGCTGATCAAGCGTGCCGCCGCCGCCACGAAGGACCACGACTTGTCGCTCTTGCAGTTATGCACGCTGGCGTCGCTCGACGACGAAGTCCAGACGTACGATCCCGCCTACATGCGCGCTCTCAGCAACTTTGTGCTAGGCAACACAGCCGGCAACATCAAGGCCGACCAGGAGCTCATCGAGAATGTGCTGGTGGGGCAGGCTCTGAATCAGCGCGCGCAACCAGCTAGCTAGACTTTGAAGCGTTTTAATGTCCATCAAGTGCGAACATATACAAAAACTATCTGAAGCGTTCACGCTTCAGCTTCAGCCTCCCGCGACACTCTCCATTATGTATATTGCTACCGTTTAGCTTCGAATCGGCGCTTGCTGCGGCAGCAAGCATTCACCTGGGAGAGTAGATGTCCTCCCTCAACTTTGAGCCTTGAGCCCGGCCAATCGCCGTGACATGACTCACTCACACATTTGGCCATCTGGATTTCATACCGTGATCGCGTAGGAACCAGATCATGGCAGGCAAGGAGCTCGTCCCTGACGACGACGAAACTCTACAGGCGGCGCTGTCCTTCATCGACGAGTTCTCGGGCGACGAAGGCCTGTCGGCTACTCAGGTGGCGGTGGTGAAAGCCACAGGCTTGGATACGGACGAGACGGCGGTCTCCGGAGGTACCTGTACACTATCGAGGTCGGTGATGAATGCGTATGCTCCTATCCATAGCTGCAAGACTCCGCTGTTGCTGGAAGCGAACGGGGGCGAAGCGACTGATAGACGCAAGCAGATCAACGAACGCAAGAAGCTGCTGCGCAAGGCTGGAGTCTACGGAGACCCGAACCGAGCACGGAACGCTCGCAGATTGGAGATCGCTCATCTCAAGGATCAGATAGAGAAGCTGCAGATTGACCTCCAAACCTTACAGGCCCAGAAAGATCGTTCAAAGGGGGAAGCTGTAACACCGAAGAGCTCAAACACAGCAGTCTCAACAATGCACATTCCGAGTATGTGGCAGGCTATCGCAGACAGCCAGAGGAAGCGTCGAGAAGGCTCTGAGCTGGAAAACGTTCGACTGAAGCTCATCCTGGATCGACAGCAGGAAATTGCGGATAATCTCCGCAGCTTGATGAAGAAACGAGCAAGACAATTGGTAACACTTCAAGGTCGCTTCTGTAAGCTTGACGATCTGCTAACATTGTTATTGCTATTTCACGCGGTAGACAACCGAGTGTTCATCCTTCATGGACGTGAGCGCCCCGGAGCCTCCCATTGTCCACGTGCTGGACTTTCGTGGCGACATTGCCGACTTTGAAGCGCTCTTCCGACTCAACGAAGCCGCCTATAGAGAAGTTGACGCAATTTTCGCGGACAATGGTCTGGCTGACATGGTCATTTCGCCGAGTGATGTCCACATTCGCGAAGGCGTCGGCGGCAAGTATCTCGAGCTCTTCGCAAACAAAATCCTGCCGTTTAAGCTGAGCGACGCCACAGAAGCAGCCTGGGATCACTTCAAAGGGATCAAAAAGCACGCGAGTAATGGCAACGTCTACGCTAAGGCGGCAAAGGTAGGAGGAGAAGCTGTGACGACGTCATTGGTAATACCAAAGCGTGATTCGTCTTGCTCTAACGAATTTTGATCGTTGCTGTGAGTCTACAGAACCTCGACGAGCCCTACACGATCATCGAGGACTTCACGAAGGAGCTGTATTCCAACAATTCCCGAGCCGATATCAAGGTGAAGCAAGTGGTGCGGCGCTACGTCGAGCCCGACCGGGACGTCGTGATTTGGATGTCGCACGTTTCGCCGACGGAGATCAAGCATAAAATGCTTCGTGGGTTGGCCTACCACCTCCGAGGGTACGCTCTTACAAAGCGATCGCCAGCGTCGACACCAGAGCGCGAGCTATCGCAGCTGCAGTTTTGCTCTCTGATCTCTCTTGACCAAGAGCCTGGCACAAGGATTGACCCTGCCAATGCGCGCGTGCTCATCAACTTCCTGATTGGCAACACAGTGCAGAATATTCGCAACCACCAGGATCGAATCGAAGGCGCGTTGGTAGGTCGAGCACTACGAGAGCACATGCAGTAGACGAACGTCATTCCTTCTCTGCTTCGAGTTGAGTTGAACCGAGCAAATCCTGCTTCAGTATCACATCATCTTCGTCTTCGTGTCTCGAGCCATTTTGCTGGGAACATGCCTTTGTCGCCGACAACTCGTGGCTCCGCCCCCTTGCCTCCATTGAAGCATTCGGAGGAGGAAGACTTAGAGACAGCATGGCGCTCCTCCAGGGAGACGACGATGAGAAAGTGCTCGAGGCGACCATGTCCTTCATCGACGAGTTCTCGTTCGATGAACCGGAGCCCGAGCGTGCGTCCGCGTCAGAGGCAGCGGCGCAGCAAATACAGACCCAGACAGTCTTTGTGGCAACAACTCCAGATCCCAGTTATGCCTCTCACGCGATCGATGCTGCGAAGCTACGCAGCGGCAATGGTGGTTATACGACGAAGTCGACTGCTTCGAGCTCCGTACCGTCGATCCTTAGCTTGGACACGACCGGGATGACTCGAAGAGAGAAGATTGTCGCGAGGAACGCGAGGAAGAAGCTGCTGCGTAAAGCTGGCATCTATGGCGATTCGAACCGCGTTCGCAACGAGCGCAAGCTAGAGATCGCCTACCTTCGCGATCGAATCGACAAGCTACAGATCGACTTGAAGACCTTGCAAACTCATCAGGATGGACGACTGGATGCGCCGATATTGAATTGCCCGCCACCAAATGCATTGATAGAGAGCTCGACATCGCCGATATCCAGCGTGTGGCAGGAGATCGCAGACCGCCAGCAACGCCGTCGCAAAGAAGCAGAACGTGAGAACATCCGCTTGAAACTGGTCATGGAGCGTCAGCTGAAGGTGGCAAACACATTGTCCAGCTTACTGCAGAAGCGCGCTAGTCAACTGGTACAGAACTCTCCACTCCTCGCTTCATGATATCCAGAATTGTTTGACTAACTTCGTGTTTCTTGCCTGACAGGAGAGCGATTGTTCGTGCTTTTCGAGTTTAAACTGTCCAAAGCACCAAATCGTTCACGTACTCGACTACCATGGCGACGTCAGCTCCTTCCAAGGCTTGTTCCGACACCTAGATGCAGCATATCGCGATATCGACGCCGTGTTCACAGCGAACGGTCTATCGAGCATGGTGATCACCCCGAGCGACGTCCACATCCGCCAAGGTGTCGGTGGCAAGTACCTCGAGGTGTTCTCGAACAAAGTTCTGCCTTTCAAGCTTCAGGACGCGACCGAGGCTGCGTGGGACCATTTCAAGGGGACCGACAAGCACACGGGCAACGGCAGTCTGTACACCAAGGCCAAGAGAGATCTGGACGAGCCGTACACGATCATCGAAGAGTTCACCAAGGAGGTGTTCTCCAACAGCTCTCGAGCCGACGTCAAGATGAAGCAGGTAGTGCGGCGCTTTGTGGAGCCGGACCGCGACGTGGTCATCTGGGTGGCGAGCGTGGCGCCAACGGAGATCAAGCACAAGATGCTCAAGGGCTTGACGTATCACCTGCGGGGCTACGCACTCACCAAGCGGTCGACCGCCTCAACTGCAGCCCACGAGCTGTCCCAACTGCAGTTCTGCTACCTCATCTCGCTCGACCAGGACATGGAGCCCGACAACAAGCGAGCGCTCACCAACTTCCTCGTCGTCAACACGGCGCAGAACATGCGCGTCCACCAAAGCGGCATCGAGAACCGGCTCATCGACCAAGCACTGCGCCACCAGCATTAGAGACAGGAAGCGACGTTGGGCCAATCACTTGGGCGCATTCGCTGAGCTGGGGCGCTCATTGGGCATTGCCCACGTCGCGACGACAGCCGACAAAAACTGCATGCATGGCGTTCCTCCTGGACGACGAAGATGACGGCCGCGTGCTCGAGGCGGCTCTGTCCTTCGTTGATAAGTTCGAGCTTGATGCGTCATCTTCGCGGACGGAAGTCGCGCCACCTCCGACGCCATCAACAACACGACAGGTGGACGCGAATGCGGGCGAACTGACGCGCCGTGCGGTGGTGAACGCCAAGAAGCGAATCCTGCGCAAGGCGGGCGTCTACAGCGACCCCAACCGCGCTCGGAACGAGCGGAGGCGGGAGATCGCCTACTTCCGAGAGGAGATGGAGAAGCTGCAGATCGACCTGCGGAACTTGCAGGCGTCTTCGAGCAAGAAGGCTCTGCGCCCACAAATAGCGGTGGACTTGATGCCACAAGTGCCGAGTTTGTGGCAGGTGGTGGCGAGAAGGCAACGGCAGCGAAGAGAGGAGGCTGAGCGTGAGAATGTGCGCTTAAAGATGATCGCAGCGCGCTAGCAGAAGGTGGCCGACGGTTTGAGTAGCACGCTCCAGAAGCGAGCACGGCAGTTGGTACGGGCATTTTTACCGGATGTAGCTACGCAGGGCGTTGATCTAACGTTTGTCTGTTGTGTTTCGCTGCAGACGAGTGAGTGTTCGTCTTTGGCGGATGTCGCCCCGAAGCAGCAGATCATCCATGTCGTGGACTTCTGCGGAGATATCGGTGATTTCCAAGGGCTGTTCCGACAGGTTGAAGCTGCTCGTCGCGAGGTGGACATCGTGTTCGCATCCAACGGCCTGGACAAGATGGTGATCACGCCGAGCGATGTTCACATCCGAGAGGGAGACGAGGGCAAATACCTAGAGGCCTTTTCCAACAAGGTGCTGCCGTTCAAGCTGAGCGACACGGCCGAAGCTGCGTGGAACCACTTCAAAGGGTCCGAGAAGCACATGGGCAACGGCAGTTTGTACGAGAAAGCCGCAAAGGTAGTCCGCTTCAACGCAACAGCATGTTCCCTTGGGCAATCGTTAACGCTTTACCGTCTGCATGCAGGACCTTGGCGCGGCGTACACTGTAATCGAGGCCTTTACGAAGGAAATGCACTCCAATAACTCGCGTGCCGACGTGAAGGTGAAGCAGGTCGTGCGGCGCTACGTAGAAGACGACCACGATCTCGTGATCTGGGTTGCCCAAGTAGCCCCTGCCGAGATCAGGCACAAAATTCTGCGCGGACTCACCTATCACCTCCGCGGGTACGCGAAGATAATCCGGTCTCCAGCTTCAACGCCCGAGAGAGAACTGTCCCAACTCCAATGCTGCTCGCTCATCACGTTCGACCGGGAGGCTGAAGCGCTGTACGGCCCAGATACGATCCGAACTCTCACCAACTTCTTGATCGTGAACTCGGCAGTGAAAACGCAGGGCCACCAAGACCGAATCGAAAGTGCCTTGGTCGATCAAGCGTTGCGTCGAGAGATGGTGTTCTAATTAAGCGGCAGATCGCTGTCATGGTGCGCAAGCTGACACGGGGCAAATACTAATCACCCACAAGCCTAATTCGCAGGCGGCGAAGAGGCTAATCACTGCACTCATCTCAACAAACCCCTCAAAGATGTTGTACTCACCGTGTCATTGGAAAAAATCCCTCACAGGGCGAACACAGCGATGGCGTTTTTCTTGGAAGAAGGCGACGACAGCGTCGTGGAGGCCGCGCTGTCTTTCTTGGATACCTTTGGACCAGAGGATGCGGCGACACCCCTCGGCACGGCACCGGATCCGGTAACATATTCCCCAAACTCTGTATCGGCAAGCGATAGCTTGTTGGACGTGGCCGAGGAGAATGCAGTGAAGAGAAGTGAGCGGAACGCCCCCGATCGGAAGAAGATGCTGCGAGCTGCTGGCGTCTACGGCAACTCGATGAAAGTGCGTCGCAACCGCCGGATCGAGATCGCCCACCTTCGAGAGCAACTGGAGAAGCTACAGATTGATCTAGAGGTGCTTAAGAGCGAGAAAGGAGATGACACGAACAGGGTTACGCGAGTTGTTCTGCATCATAAAAGACCGAGTGCAGAAGAATTTGCTGAGCCGACGATGTCGACGGTGTGGGAGAACATCGCAGACAGTCAACGTCGCCGCAGGGAAAAGACCGAGTGCGAAAATATTCGCCTGAAGATGGTGATTGCGCACCAGCAGAAGGTGGCGGACAATCTGCGCGCCTTGATCCAGAAACGAGCGAGTCTCCTGGGTGCCGAGTGCTCGTTCCTTAATGGCGCTGAGAACCCGCTACGTCACAAGTTGGACCTCAGTGGAGACCTGGGCGAGTTTCAAGACCTCTTCCGTCACTTGGACAATGCTTATCGAGAGGTGGACGCTGTGTTTGCATCGAACGGTTTAAGCGACATGGTGCTCACGCGAAGTGAAGTCACAGAGTTCGGAATAGGGTGCGCGGCAAGTACGTGGAGCTGTTCTTCAACAAGGTGCTGCCGTTCAAGCTGAAGGACGCGGCGGAAGCTACGTGGAACCATTTCAGAGGTGGTGAGAAGCACAAAGGCAACGGCGTCGTGTACACAAAAACAGCAAAGGTGAGTGTTCGATGTCAGGGGGGAAAGGCAAATTCGATCAGCCTAACGAAGAATGTATGGTTTCATTTTTGAGTAGGGCGTCAATGTGGCCGACACGATTCTTGAGGACTTCACGAAGGAGATTCACTCAAACAGCTCCCGCAAGGATGCGAACATCAAACGAGTCGTTCGACGATACGTTGAGCCCAGCCGAGATGTGGTGGTCGCTGTGAGAAGCGTTACCCCTGCTGAAGTCAAGCACAAGATGTTCTGTGGACTGAGGTACCATGTACGAACCTACGCGGTGACGAAACGATCGTCGGCGTCAACGCCGGAGCGCGAGGTTTCCCAGCTGCAGTGCTGCTCGCTCATTTCGTTTGACGAGGAGACGGAGGCGAAGCTGGGATCTGATGCCGTTCGTGCACTAACGAATTTCCTGGTCGTAAGTTTAGTAGCCAAGAAGCAAGGCCACCAGGATTGCATCGAGTACGCGTTGATGGACAACATTCTTCATCCTGCATTTTAAGCATTGTAAAAAACAGTGGCAGAGAGAACATTGTTTAGTGAGTGTAAAACATGCTTTGGAATTCTGTATTACTTAAGAAGTATTGTGCTATTACACTAGCTACCTTGAAGCAATTAGCAATTGTCCAACATTGACCAATTGCCTGAGCATGTACAGCTCGGTTGTTGTAAAACTAACCGTCTCAAAAGTATGTACTGCAACGTTGGCCAACCTTAGTGAGAGGTTGGACTGATTCCCATGTTTTGTCCCGATGAAATGCAAAGTACGTCGAATTATGTTCTTGAAGATATTTTTTCTTCAGGATATTTTTCGTGTTTCTGCTTCACAACTGGCGAGTGCTCATTTTCAGTTGAAATATTTCTTCGCCCACTACAGTATTTACAAAAGTACTTCAAGTATTATATATCTGTACCGATGAAGGAGATAGACAATGCTCACAAACAAACGTGACCAGCTACTGGATTCTCCCAATTCAGGCATACTGGAGCCATTTCCGGAGAGTGTTGAATCAAAATCTCCCCAATAAAAGTAAATACCCACTGAGTACGCTAAAACAAAGTTAAGCTTACTGACTTGCTTGTTTTAAAAATACTTTTTTAAAAAAAAGATACTACATAGTAGCGGTATCAACTAAATTTTGCTCTGACCATACCCTTCAGCAAGGCGCTCGGACGTCAAGGCGCGATTCTGCTGGTAAGTAAAGTTTATTATTTTTCAAAGCAAAGTAAAAAAAAAAAACTACACACAATAGCTGTTCGATGGAAGATCAAACTTGCCTCGTACATGTACACCACGGCAACGTCATCAAAAATGTCCACGCAATCACTGGCACGTATTTTCGCGGTACAGTACAGACTCCGCACTAATGCTGCACGGAGGGACTTCCCGGTGAAGCGGTCGTCAGACCATGTCTTATATATACATAAACTATCATGCCGATGGTATTTGAAGAAATACTTGGTGTAAGCGCATGGTGGTGTCACACAAAGGCTAGTCTCGTACCGATTAGTATGATGGAGATAGTACTGTAGCCAATCAACTGTAAACTGCACTTGGGCTGTCCTAGTTCACTTGCATATTCTCCGCCTGGACACTCGACTGCAGCCATGGCTCTTTTCCTGGGAGACAATGACGAAAGTGTGGTCGAGGCCGCACTGTCCTACTTGGATAACTTCGGGCTCTGTGAACCTGATACACCGGCTTTATCGGGTTCACTTGATCCACCTACGCCGAAGACTTTGCCCCCTGCACATTCAGACACGATAGTTTACTCCCCGGCGTCTGTGGCATCAATTGACAGCTATCAGTCGTCGACTCTCATTCAAGGGCTGGATAAAGATACAACCAAGAGAAGAGAACGGGTCAACGAGAGGAAGAAGATGCTGCGGGCTGCCGGCGTCTACGGCAACTCCAACAACGTGCGCAACAACCGCCGCATCGAGATCGCCTACCTCCGAGAGCAGCTGGAGAAGCTCCAGATCGACCTGGAAGTGCTCAAGAAGCAGAAGGGAGAAGGCTTCACGCGTAGAATGAAGATGAAAGTTGATCCATCAGCAGAGCTGCACAATCAGACCCCTCACGTGCCAAGTGCCGAGGCCATTGTCGCTATGAACACTCCGACGATGTCGACTGTGTGGGAGAACATCGCGGACAGCCAGCGGCGCCGCAGGAAGAAGGCGGAGTGCGAGAACATTCGTCTGAAGATGGTGATCGAGCATCAGCAGAAGGTGGCGGACAACTTGCGCTCCTTGCTGCAGAAGCGAGCGAGTCAATTAATGAGTTTTCTGATGAAGAACTGACATTTGTATTTACATTACTAGATAACGAGGGCTGACGTGTTGAGCTCTTGTAACATTGTGACTGATTCAGAATTCGGAGTGTTCGTTCTTCACGGAAGGGAAGAGCTTGACATCAAGTGCGCTGGATCTGCGCGGACATTTGGGCGAGTTCCACGGTCTCTTCCGTCACTTGGATAACGCGTATCAAGAGCTGGACGCGGTTTTTGCAGCGAACGGCTTGGATGATATGGTGGTGACTCATAGTGACATCCAAATTCGGGATGATGTGGGCGGAAAATACGTCGAATTGTTTTTCAACAAGGTGCTTCCATTCAAGCTGCAGGCGACGAAAGAAGCGACGTGGAAGCACTTTAAAGGATCCGAGAAGCACATGGGTAATGGAAGTGTGTACGCCAAAACTGCAAAGGTGAGTGATCCAACGAGTTGGTGGCGGATTCTCCAGTAGATTATTTTCTAACGTATTGGCGTGACATGTTGTCACGGCGTTATTGTGCCGTTCAGGATGTCAACGTGCCCTTCACGATCCTTGAAGACTTCACCAAGGAAATGTACTCCAACAGCGCTCGTGCGGACGCGAATATGAAGCAAGTTATTCGCCGATACGTTGAGCCTGACCGCGACGTTGTCATCGCTGTCGTGAGCGTGTCACCAACCGAAGTCAAACACAAAATGCTCGGCGGTTTGAGGTACCAAGTGCGAAGCTACGCGGTGACGAAGCGGTCTGCTGCATCGACGCCGGAGCACGAGGTCTCCCAGCTGCAGTGCTGCTCGCTCATCTCGTTTGATGAGGAGGCGGAGGAGAGACTGGGTTCTGACGCCATCCGCTCGCTGACGAATTTCCTGATCGTGAGCTTGGCAGCGAAGATGCAAGGCCACCAGGATTGCATCGAGAACGCTCTGGTGGACAGCGTCCTCAACCCTTTGTGTTAATAGTTGTGTGCGGAACCTGCAGCCTGAATGGATGCTACTGTATTCATGTGAGTACTTTGGCGGATGCACTGATCTTTTGATTTAGGGTAACATTGAAGGCGATCTACACTTAGCTTCAGCAACTTTTAATCTTAATCTTGCAAGCGCATTCGAGTTCAATGTGGTTAGCTATCGTGCCAGCGGCTGGAGCAGCAAAATAGCCCCCCATCGTTGAGTGCATTGAGACCGACAAGCGCCGATAGTAAATGACAGAACGAGAATGAGCTCCACTTTGGCAAATGTAAGGAAGACGAGAACTGACTGGCAGTGACAGTGGAAGACTGTCGGTCGGTATATACCGGAGACGGCAACGACCCCAGCCGCACATCATCTGCGATTGAGACAAAAACCTGTACCTTCACACAAATTGATTAGGTACCGAAAGTGATGGCCTTCTTCCTCGACGACGACGACCAAAGCGTCATCGACGCGGCGCTCTCCTTCGTGGACGAGTTCGCAGGCGCTGCGCAGGCGCCCCAAGGCGCGTCCACTTCGGCTTCCACGTCTCAATCCGCTGTGATGGCGCTTGGAGACCGCGGCCATGTGACGAGTCAGACGCCTCGACAGGCTCCGGTGACACAAGCCGAGATGGCGCGGAGGGAGAAGATCAACGAGAGGAAGAAGATGCTGCGGGCTGCCGGCGTCTACGGCAACTCCAACAACGTGCGCAACAACCGCCGCATCGAGATCGCCTACCTCCGAGAGCAGCTGGAGAAGTTCCAGATCGACCTGGAAGTGCTCAAGAAGCAGAAGGGAGAAGGCTTCACGCGTAGAATGAAGATGAAGATTGATCCATCAGCAGAGCTGCACAATCAGACCCCTCACGTGCCAAGTGCCGAGGCCATTGTCGCTATGAACGCTCCGACGATGTCGACTGTGTGGGAGAACATCGCGGACAGCCAGCGGCGCCGCAGGAAGAAGGCGGAGTGCGAGAACATTCGTCTGAAGATGGTGATCGAGCATCAGCAGAAGGTGGCGGACAACTTGCGTGCCTTGTTGCAGAAGAAAGCGAGTCAATTGGTAAGTAGAATTTCTCTACTGACGGTCTTTTGGAGACGACAACTGCGAGTGCTAACGTGTTTGTTTTGGTTTACAACAGAATGCAGAGTGTTCCTTCTTCACGGGCGTCGACGGTGGGAGCCCTCAAGCGCTCGATCTGCGTGGAGATCTGGGTGAGTTCCAGGGCCTCTTCCGTCATGTGGACAACGCGTATCAAGAGCTGGATGCCGTTTTCGCGGCGAATGGGTTGAACAATATGGCGGTCACACGAAGCGATGTCAACGTACGAGACGGAGCGGGCGGCAAGTATGTGGAACTGTTCTTCAACAAGGTGCTTCCATTCAAGCTGCAGGAGGCGACGGAAGCGACATGGGAGCACTTCAAGGGATCTGAGAAGCACATGGGCAATGGGAGTGTGTACTCCAAGACTGCGAAGGTGCGTCATTGGCGACGACTTAATCGTGCTAGTGGCGGCGTAAGTGTTCTAATGTCTTGGGCGTGCAATGTTCTTGCAAACAGGATGTCAACGTGCCCTTCACGATCCTCGAGCAGTTTACCAAGGAAATGCACTCAAACAGCGCCCGCGCTGATGCCAACATGAAGCAAGTTGTTCGACGATACGTCGAGCCTGACCGCGACGTCGTCATCGCTGTCGTGAGTGTGTCACCAACCGAAGTCAAACACAAAATGCTCGGCGGTTTGAGGTACCAAGTGCGAAGCTACGCGGTGACGAAGCGGTCTGCTGCGTCGACGCCGGAGCGCGAGGTTTCCCAGCTGCAGTGCTGCTCGCTCATCTCGTTCGACGAGGAGACGGAGGCGAGACTGGGCTCCGATGCCATCCGCTCGCTGACGAATTTCCTGATCGTGAGCTTAGCAGCGAAGATGCAAGGCCACCAGGATTGCATCGAGAATGCGTTGATGGACCACGCACTATTGATGCACTAAGCGCTACAAGGAGCAGTAGCAGTCTGTATAAACATCAATGTAATGCGTTTGGTGGCGGCGTGCAAGCTGCTTTTGCGTTGCTCAATGGCTCGCTCCTTGAGGTTGGGGTGCATCCAGCTCTGCATCCGTCAAGAGACAATGCAGGCACGTGTCAGAGCATAGTCTGGCCCAGCAAAACCACTGCTGGACAACTTCGCACTGCGAAATTCTCCTCGAGCTTCGCCTGTGCTGCAGCCATGGCGTCGTCTCTCATGGACGAGGACGACCGCGCGTTCCAAGCGGCGCTGTCGTTCGTGGACGAGTGCGTGCTGGATGACGAGGAGTTGGAGGACGCTGCAGCGTTCAGAACCACCGCCATGATGCAGCGCGAGGATGAGTGGGCCGCGATGTCCTGCGGCTTGGCGCCAACAGTCAACATCAGCGGCGTCGAGACGTCATTTGGAGCGCTCGGCGGCTACGAGATGGCAGCCACAGTCTCAACTCTAGCAGCCAAAACCGGAGCGTCCAACAGAGACAAGCTCAGGCGACGAACGGAGACCAACGAGAGGAAGAAGCTGCTGCGCAAGGCTGGTATCTACGGCGATGCCAACTGGATGAGCAAGGACAGCAGGCTGGAGATCGCCTACCTCCAGGAGCGGATCGAGAAGCTCCAGCTCGACCTGCAGGTGCTGCAGAGTCGCAAGAGCAGACAACCAGCTATCCAACGCGGAGCGCTGGACCCAAAGGACGACGCGCTGCAGATCCCGAAGGTGTGGGAGGACATCGCCATTCGACAGCAGCGTCGACTGAAGGCGGCGGAACGTGAAAACTCGCGCTTGAAACTCGCCGTCCAGAACCAGCAGAAGGTGGCCAACTGCATGACCAACTTGGTGCGGAAGCGAGCGGGACATTTGGTACGTAGTTCGTGGCTTGTATTAGTCTACGCTGCGTTGGTTAGTATTGGTTTTGTGACGCTCTCTGTGGGTTGCAGACGAACGACTGCGCTTCGTTCACGAGTGTGGACTTCTCCAACCAGCAGATCGTGCGTGTGTTGAGCTCGCGCGGGATTGCAGGCGACTTCCCGCTGCTGTTCCGTCACCTCGAAACTGCGCACCAGGAGGTCGACGCCGTGTTCGCTTCCAATGGTCTGGCCAACATGGTGCTCACCCCCAGCGACGTCCACATCCGCGAAGGTGTCAACGGCAAATACCTCGAGGCGTTCTCCAACAAGGTGCTGCCCTTCGGGCTGCGCGCAGCGACGGAAGCTACATGGGACCACTTCAAAGGAGGCGAAAAGCATCTTGGGAATGGAGTTATCTACGAAAAAACTTCCAGGGTACGTCCAGAAGCACCAACATCGATAATATCTGAGTGGATCGCTCTAACATTGTCGCTCTTCTCAACCAGAACCTCGACGACCCGTACACGATCCTCGAGGAGTTCACCAAGGAGATGCATTCCAAGAACGCTCGTGCAGATATCAAGGCGCAGCAGCTGATCCGGCGCTACATGGAGCCCGACCGCGACATCGTCATCTGGGTCTCAGTCGCCGAGCCGGCCGAGATCAAACACAAGAAGCTGCAGGGCCTGACCTACCACCTTCGAGGCTACGCGATGACCAAGAGATCGCCAGCGTCGACCCCCGAGCACGAAGTCTCCCAGCTGCAGTGCGTCTCGCTCATCTCGCTCGAGCCGAAGGCGGAGGCGATGTACGGACCCGAGACTGTCCGTGCCGTCACCAACTTCCTCATCGTCACGGCAGCTCAAAAGATGCAGGCGCACCAAGATCGCATTGAGAACGCGCTCATCGACCAACAACTAAGGCGGCAGGGGATCATCCCGCCCGCATAATGTAAAACCAAAGTGAAGAGAGAGCAAAGTGAACTCGTCATGCAGTGTGTACATGGCAGTAAAGACACGAAGCAACCCAAGCATTGGTGCGACACAGACTGAGCCAGGCACAAATGCTTTGCACTCGTCGTGCACACAACGCTCGGAGACATGGTGTTCTTGCTCGAAGATGACGACGAGGTGGTGGAGGCGGCGCTGTCCTTCGTGGACGAGTGCGCGCTGGACGACGTGGCGTCCGCTTTGGGCACCGAGTCCTCGACGGTATCCGTAGGTGGGGACGACAGCAGCTCCTCTAAACCAGCGACCGACGCCCGCGTGCCCATCGCCCAGTCCGCTCGATGCAAAGCTCCGGTGCGCGTGACGTCGCGCGAAGAGAAGATCAGGCGGAGGATGGAGATCAACGAGAAGACGAGGATTCTGCGCAAGGCTGGAGTCTATGCCGACTCGAACCGAGTGCGTAATGGGCGGACGAGGGAGATCGCCTTCCTCCGCGAGCAACTGGAGCGACTTCAGATTGACCTGGAGACGTTAAAGAAGCAGAAGAAGGCTGGTAGACTCTCAGCGAATGCAGGCATATCGTCGGGGCAGTCTTTATATGGAGAAGCGTCGAGCACGTCCCAGAACTCCAAGATGTGGCAGGCGGTGCGAGACATTCAAAGGCGGCGTCGAGAGGAAGCGGAGTGCGAAAATATTTGCTTGAAGCTCGTCGTTGAGCGGCAGCGGAAGGTGGCGGACAGCATGACGAGCTCGCTGCAAAAGCGAGTAGCTGGGTTGGTGAACGATTGCTCAGGCTTCATTAGGCAGAACTGCGTCCAGCATCCTCTAGTTCATGTACTGGCCTTCTGTGGAGATATGGGGGATTTTCGAGAGCTCTTTCGACACCTCGAAGCCGCCTACCAGGAGGTGGACGCCGTGTTTGCAGTCAACGGGCTCGTTCACATGGTGGAAACCTCGGACGACGTCCACATCCGAGCAGGCGGAGACGGAACCTACGCCGAAGCGTTCTCGAACAAAGTTCTTCATTTTGGCCTGCAGGCGTCGGCTGAGGCAACATGGGACCACTTCAAAGCGAGTGAGAAGCATTCAGGAAATGGCAACATCTACGAGAAGACCGCGAGGGTACGTCCGTGGCTTCAAGCTTGACGAGCTATCTGACTTCTAACAATCGTATTCCGATTCAGGACCTTGACGAACCGTACACGGTTGTCGAGGAGTTCACAAAGGAGCTATTTTCCCGACGTTCTCGCGCAGATATCAAGGTGAAGCAGGTCATCCGACGCTACGTGGAGCCCGACCGAGATATCGTCATTTGGGTCGCGCGCGTCTCGCCTGCCGAGATCAAACACAAAATGCTCAGTGGGCTCACGTACCAGCTCCGTGGCTACGCGATGACGAAGCGGTCTTCAGTGTCAACACGATTCAACGAGGTCTCTCAGCTCCAGTGCTGCTCGATGATCTCGCTCGACCAAGACGCTGCGACCAAGTACAGCCCGGAGAACATGCGCGCGCGCTCGAACTTCCTCATCGCCAGCACAGCGCTCAAGATCCAGGCCCACCAAGACCGCATCGAGAGCGCGCTCGTCGAGCAAGCACTAAGAAGACAAGTGAGTTAGCATGACATACAAATAAACGAGTACAGTACAGTGTAGAGTCTAGTGTACACTGTAGACCCAACAACTTGGTCACCAAGGCGTTGCGTTGCGTCCGTCCTGCATCATTTGGTTGCCATCTGTTTTGAGGAGCTCCGTTAAGTGTGCGGGAATCGCGGTGACTGACAAGTGAGTAAGATGGAGGAGGCCGACGAGACTCAAGCGTTCGAGGCGGCCTTGTCCTTCGTGGAAGAGTTCTTGCTGGAGGACGCAGCAACCGGAGGGCTGTCGAGTCCTTCTCCGGCGCAAATCCACGAAGAGCCCTCCGAGGTCGCATCCGCGCCTCAAGCCGCTCAATCCAAGGCTCCAGCGACGCGCTTGTCGTCGTCGAGTAAGGAGGAGGAGAAGAAGAGGAGGAGGCAGAACGAAGTCAACGAACGGAGGAGGCTGCTGCGGAAGGTCGGGGTCTACGGGGACTCGAACCGCACTCGGAATGAGCGCACGAGGGAGATCGCGTTCCTGCGCGAACAAATGGAGCGACTTCAGATCGATCTGAAGGTTTTGCAGGCTCGACGAGCTCAGGAGCAGAAAGAAGCGAGGAGGGCAACTGATACTGCTCTATTAGTTGCGAGGAACCATTCAGCATCAGGACCAGGGAGCTTGTGGAGAGAGCAGGCTGCTAGACAGCGACGTCGTCGGGAGGAGGCCGAGCGGGACAATGTCCTGTTGAGACTCGCTGTGGAGCGGCAGAAGAAGGTGGCGACCAGCCTGAGAAGCTTGATGAGCAAGCAATCGAGTCAGCTGGTAAGAACTTAGGACTTGTTCCTCAGGTGGACGATTAGTACTAACGTGATCCTCCCTGCCACTGCTGCAGACGAACGAGTGTGTGTCATTAGCGAGCTTGTGCTCTTCAAAGCGCAACACTTTCGATGTCCTGGATTTTCGAGGGGACATCGGAGACTTTCGAGAGCTGTTTTACGATCTTGATGTGGCCTACAGGGATATCGACTCGGTGTTCGCTGCCAACGGCTTGACAAGCATGGCGATTTCGCCTAACGACGTCCATGTGCGCGAAGGTGTCGAGGGAAAATATCTCGAGTTCTCTACGTACAAGGATCTGCCGTTCCTACTCCAAGACACTGCTCGAGCTTCCTGGAACCACTTCAAAGGCGTGGAGAAGCACCAAGGGTACGGCAATTTGTACCAAAAAGCAGCGAAGGTAAGCCAGCAAGCAAGAACGCTCAAGTACATTTCGCTCAGCTTCAATGTTAACTAACGTATTAAATTGCTGCTGCCAACAGAGTCTCGACGAGCCGTACACGATCATCGAAGACTTTTCCAAGGAAGTCTACTCAAACACTTCTCGTGCCGATGTCAAGCTCAAGCAAGTCGTGCGGCGCTACGTCGAAGACGACCGCGACATCGTCATCTGGGTCTCCCACGTCGCGCCCGTCGAGGTCAAGCACAAGCTGCTTCGTGGCCTGGTCTACAGCTTCCGAGGCTACGCCATTGTGAAGCGCTCTCCTGCGTCCACAAGCGACAATGAGCTCAGCCAACTGCAATTGTGTTCAATGATCTCGCTGGATGAAGACGAAGGCGCAGACAACGTTCGCGCTATCACCAATTTCCTCAGCGTCCACGCCGCCAAAAACATCCTTGCGCACCGAGAACGCATCGAAAACGCCCTAGCCGACCGAGCATTGAGACTTACTTAAGTTCGGAGTAAATGATCGGGCACTTCAACCTCTTGCACACTTCTAGCAACCTGACCGGTATCCCTTGAGACAGGCGTCCTTGTAGAGTTTTTGTTCAACACACCACACAAGCATACTGAGCTGATACTGGACGGAGGCGATGGCGTTCCTCTTGAGTGATGCCGACGAGCACGCATTCGAGGCGGCGCTGTCCTTCGTGGACGAGTTCGAGCTCGACGACGAGCCCTTGTCCTCGCTAGATACTGCTGTGAGATCCCACGTCCAGACAGACGCTAGGAAGCCGACCGCCCACGCTGACGACGCGCAGACCAAGAGAGCGAGGGCCAACGCGAGGAAGAAGCTGCTGCGCCAGGCTGGCATCTACAGCGACCCGAACCGAGCTCGCAACGAGCGGACGCGGGAGATTGCGCTCCTGCGTGAGCAGATCAAGAAGCTCCAGATCGACCTCCACACTCTGCAGAGCAGACACACACAGGGACAAGATGGTGCCAAGCCGTTGTCGTTGGTTCGCAAGAGCTGCAAGTCGCAGATCTCCAGCATGTGGCAGGACCAAGCGCTCCGACAGCAACGTCGACGTGAAGAAGCGGAGCGTGACAACGTCCGCCTGAAACTCGCTGTCGAGAGACAGCGGAAGGTGGCGAACAGTCTGCAGAGCTTGATGAAGAAACGAGCGAACCAATTGGTACGATGCAGGGAATCGCAACAACGCAACAACGTAGAAGGACCCATTATTAACTTGTGCTTGTTTGTGGCCAGACGAACGAATGCGCGTCGGCGATGAACTTGTGCTGCTCAAGGCAAAATACCGTCGATGTACTGGACTTCTGCGGCGATATCGACGACTTTCGAGGGCTTTTCCAGCGCGTCGACGACGCGTACCGGGAGGTGGATGCGGTTTTCGCTGCCAATGGACTGGCAAGGTCGACGATTTCCCCGGGCGACGTTCACATGCGCGAAGGCGTGGATGGCAGGTATCTTGAGTTCTCGACCTACAAGGACGTGCCTTACGAGCTGAGAGCAGCAACCGAAGCGGTGTGGGACCACTTTAAAGGCGTTGAGAAGCACTTGGGCGTCGGAAAAATCTACGAGAAAGCAGCGAAGGTACGATGATAGAGCGAGGATACTCGTTCTCGTGTTGCGTTGCTAACCTTCTCCTCCTCCTTTTGATCTGGTCATAGGATCTCGACGAGCCTTACACGATTGTCGAGGACTTCTCCATCGAAATCTACTCCAACAGCTCTCGTGCGGACTATAAAACCAAGCAAGTTGTACGCCGCTATGTGGAGGCGGACCGGGATATCGTGATCTGGGTTTCCCACGCCACGCCCGTGGAAGTCAAGCACAAACTGCTCAGCGGATTGGCCTACAATTTCCTCGGCTACACGATAACAAAACGGGCAGCAGCTTCGACGGCGGAGCAAGAGCTGACACAGCTACAGCTTTGCTCAAGGATTTCTCTCGACCAGGATTCTGACACAATCTACAGCTCGGAAAGCGCTCGCATTCTCGCGAACTTTTTGATCGTTCATGCTGCGAAGAACGTCGTCGCCCACAGAGACAGTATCGAGAACAATTTAGCTGATCGAGTATTGAGGCAGCGGTTGCAATAAGGTAACAACATGTTTATATCTTCACTCTTCTGCAGTGTCTTGTAACATTTTATCAATCGGTGACTCAGACGTAGAGTCGAGTGGAGAAGTGCATTCTAACGAGGAATCGAATGCCCTCACCACTTAGGATATCAGGTGCCATGGCGGGTAATTGATCATCCGGGATGCGACAGCTATGCAAAGTTGAGTCTCCGCTGTTGTTCAAGGAGGTCCGCTCATGTATTCTAACTCACTAGGGAAGCGAAGCATGGGGTTCCCCTCGGGAGGCGACGACGAGCAAGTCACGAAGGCGGCGCTGTCTTTCATCAATGACTTCGGCAATGAGACCGACGGAAACAAGACACAGCTTGCAACTGCTCACGAGAGCGCACCATCGTCTCGATCGAAATCGTCAGCAAGGAAAACTTCAAGCGAAGAGAAGGCCAGGAAGCGAGCGGCTTCGGAAAGCTGGTATCTATGGCGACCCCAACAAGGTTCGTATAGTGCCTGTGAATTCGTCGTTTTCTCCGATTCCAAGTATGTGGCAAAAACTAGCAGACCGGCAGCGTCTCCGTCGAGAGGAAACAGAAGCCAGGAATTTACGCCTAAGACTCTCCGTGGAGCGCCATCAGAAGCTGGCAAACGATCTCAGCAACTTGGCTCGGAAGCGAGCACGTCAACTGGCGAACGTTTACAGTGGATGATGGATCTTGGCCACTTTGCTCATCCGAATCATCATGTCGTACGAGTATTGAACTTCAGCGCGGGGAACAGCGAGTTTCTGGAGCTATTCCACCATCTCGCTGCCGCCTATCAAGATATGGACACCATTTTCGAGGCGAATGGTCTTGCAAGCATGGATATATCGATCGATCGGCGACGTTCACATGCGAGAGAGTACCAAGGGCAACTACCGTTACCTCTATTTCTTCAGCAACAATGTTCTGCCATTTGAGCTGCAAGCAACGAAAGAGGCTACGTGGATTACTTCCGCGGCGTGGATAAACAGTTAGGATACGGGAACCTCTACGAGAAAGCGACAAAGGTAAAGCTTAGGCGGATTGTGTTGAGGGGGTAGTACTGATCTTTCATTAACTCGGTTTTGTATTTGGCGCCATACACGATCATTGAAGACTTGACGAAGGAGCTGTACGCCAACACTGCTCGAGCCAATATCCGCATCAAGCAGGTCATTCGGCGCTACGTTGAAGCTGAGCGCGACGTCGTGATCCCCAACTCCACGCCAGAGCATGAGCTGACAATTCTACAGTTGTGCACACTGGTCTCTTTTGACGAAGCAGAAGTCGAGGCGGTCTGCGACTCGCGGGGCCTCCGCGCATTTACCGACTCTCTTATCGCCCACACAGCGCAGAACACTGGGGCACACTGCGAGATTATCGGGCATGCATTAGCCGACCAAGCCATCGCACGCCACATGCAAGACAGTACTCGCTAGTCTAACAAACCTTTTACTATTTGCATGCTACCGGCAAAGTTCTTGAAGGCCTCGGAGCATTTATGGAGGATAGATCGATATATTGCGTGGGTCTAGGAGTTAAGTCGCCCAGAACCACGTTATCCGCATTCGTGTCCACCGCGAGGTCATCAAGGACATCTGTCACGATTCGTATATTCACGAACCCCCCTTCATTTCCGTTATTCTTTTTCTTTGATGAGTCATGGCCCCGCTGAACGAGGACGAGGAGGCCTTCCGGGCCGTGCGGTCATTCGTGGACGAGTTTGTGCTCGACGAAGATGGCGCTGATGTGTCTTCCTCCAGTGGGCTGACTGCATCGATGCAGACACAGTCCCTCTCGGCTTCAGTGATCGTCGACCCGAATGAACTCAAGCAGCGGCGTCGCCAGCAGGTCAACGAGATGAGGAGGCTCAAGCGCAAGGCCGGCGTCTACGCAGACCCCAATCGCGCGCGCAACGGACAGCGAGCCGAGATCGCGTTCCTTCGCGAGCAGCTCGAGAAGCTTCAGCTTGACCTGCAGGTCCTGCAAAAAGTGAAGACCAAGCCAGCCAGGAGTCCGCAGAGACAGCATAGGGTCGACGCAAAAAGCGTGACCACTCTGACGTGGCAAGCCCCTTGTGTGTGGCGGGAACTAGCAATGCGACAGAAACATCGACGAGAGCAGACAGAGCGGGAGAACATCCGCCTGAAACTTGCTGTAGAGCACCAGCGGAAGCTAGCGGAGGCGCTTAGCGACTTGATGAGAAAGCGAGCTGATCTCGTGGTAGGGGTTTTGCTGCGTTCTGTTTGTTGGATACTTGAGCTAAAGGTGTGGTGGTTTGACGTTTTAGACGAAGGAGTGTGGAGCTTTGACGAGGCAACCACACTTACAGCATCATGTCGTGAATGTGCTGAATGTGGACGGAGACATGGAGGACTTTCAAGTGATCATTCGACACTTGGAGACTGCGTATCGGGGCTTGGACGCGGTGTTTGAAGACAACGGATTGGCAAGCTCGACGCTTTCCCCTGGTGACGTGCACTTGCGCGAAAGTGTTGACGGTAGATACCTCGAGTGCTTCAGTCACAAGTCGCTGCCTTTCGATGTGCGCGCGACTACCGAGGCCATTTGGGAGCACTTCAAAGGAGTCGGCAAACACTACGGCGCCGGTAGTCTCTACAAGAAAGCTGCAAAGGTGGGTACCAGGTGGAGAACTGATGTTGACGCTGGCTGCATTGATACAGGGCTAACTATGCGTTATGCTCCCCACGGGCGCAGAATCTTGACGAGCCATACACCATTATCGAAAACTTTACGAAGGAGCTATACGCGAACACATCTCGCGCCGACATCAAGGTAAAGCAAGTCGTGCGGCGTTACAAGGAGACGGACCGCGACGTCGTGATCTGGGTCGCACAAGTAGCTCCAGCCCAGATCAAGCACAAGCTACTTCGTGGCTTCACCTATTATCTTCGCGGCTACGCAGTGACTAAGCGGTCACCTGACTCGACCCCAGGTCATGAGCTCTCGGAGCTTCAGCAGTGCTCGCTGATCTCCCTCGACCGAGACGCCCACATGAAACTCGGCACAGCAGATCTGCATGCTCTGACCAACTTCTTGGTGGTGAACACGGCACAAAATATCCGTTCACACCGCGAGTGCATCGAGAACATCCTCCTAGACCAGGCTGTGGCAAGCCGCATAGCCAACAGTGGTTAGAATTTAATGTTGGATCAGTCGTCCAATATACGCATTTTTTGCAATTCCTGATGGCATTTTTGCAGGATGACGACGACGCCTTCGAGGCTGCGCTGTCGTTCCTGGACGAGTTTGCGTCCGGGTCGTCACTAGCGGACAACGCTCTGCCTTCGTGCTGGGGCGTGCTCGACCAGGACGTGCGGGTGCCGGAGACGGACGATCCGCAGAGGACCAAGCGCACGCGCCATGCAGCTCGAGGGAGGAACCCATTGAGCGCTGAAGACAAAGAGAGGCGGAGGGCGGAGTTCAACGAGAAGAGGAAGCTGCTGCGGAAGGCGGGGGTCTATGGCGATGCGAACAGGACGCGGAACGAGCGTGCACGGGAGATCGCCCAACTGCGCGAGGAGGCGGAGAAGCTGCAGATCGACCTGCAGATTCTGCAGACACGGCACCAGGCTACGGATAACAACCAGAGTACGGAGAAGAAGAAGCTGGAGGAGGGAGGGATTGATGCGCTGGCCACGAGAAATACTCGAACACAGCTCACGAGCATGTGGCAGGGGCTGGCGAACCAGCAGCGTCGCCGCCGCCAAGAGGCAGAACGCGACAATGTGCTCTTGAGGCTCGCTGTAGAGCGGCAACGGAAGGTGGCGAACGACTTGACCAGGCAAATGCAACGGCGCGCGGCCCAGTTGGTACGTGACATATTGTCCCTGAGTGTTTTTGTTTTGGTTGGGGGATCACTTACATGTTTGCCTTCTTAATCCGTGCGCTAGACGAACGAGTGCGCGTCTCTGATCACGACGGCGCCTTCCAGTCACCACTCGTTCAATGTGCTCGACTTCCACGGCGACTTGGAGGGCTTTCGAGGCCTTTTTCGCCGCCTGGACGATGCGTACCGAAACCTAGACAACGTGTTCATGACGAACGGTTTGGCTGGAATGACGGTACCTCCGGGTGACCTCCACGTCCTCAAGTGTGGCGACGGTAAATCTCTCGAGTTCGTGAGCTACAAAGTGCTTCCTTTCGACGTGCACGCCACTGCGGAGGCTACGTGGATCCACTTCAAAGGCGTGGAAAAGCACCTAGCTAATGGCAATCTGTACGAGAAGGCGGAGAAGGTTGGTGTCTGTCGCCCTAACTCCTCGATTGTCCGCCAAAGACTCACACGATGCTTTGTGCGCTGGTTACAGGGCCTCGACGAGCCGTACACGATCATCGCGGACTTCAAGAAGGAGGTCTACTCCAACAGCTCACGGGCGGACATCAAGGTGAAGCAAGTCATCCGTCGCCACGTAGAAGAGGACCGCGACATTGTGCTCTGGGTCTCACGCGCTGTTCCCATCGAGATCAAGCACAAGATTCTTCAAGGGTTGACGTATCATCTTCAAGGCTACGCGGTGACCAGACGCTCGTCCGAGTCCACCCCCGACCGAGAGGTCTCCGTCCTGCAGCTTTGCTACTTGGTGTCTCTCGACCAAGACGTCGACGTACAGTGCGACGCCGTCAACCTGCAGGCGCTCATCAACTTCCTCGTGGCCACCACACAGCAGAACATCCGGGCGCACCGGGAGCGGATCGAGAATGCTTTGATCGACCGATCTCTAGCACAGCGCAAAATATAGCGGTAGATAGCTGACATTTTCCCAAACTGCCCAGTTCAATTCAGGTTCTTAGTAGCGGATGAGTGTCGACGTTCCTGTGGGGGCAGTGCGCGGCATGGCGCTGGTAGATGACGACGCGGCCTTGGAGGCTGCTCTGTCGTTCCTTGACGACTTTGTACCGGGCTCCGCTGCGCCTCAAGGCTCATTGTCTCCGCTCACGGACGACTCGAACAACTCGACCGACTCTGCCGCAAGGCCAAGCGTCCTCGTCGCAGAGCACCAGCGAAGAAACCAGAGAGCGAGGAGGAGAAGAAGCGGCGGAAGGCCGAGCTCAATGAGCGGAGGAAGCTGCTGCGCAAGGCCGGCGTCTACGGCGACGCCAACCGCGCGCGCAACGAACGCTCGCGCGAGATCGCTTATCTCCGAGAGCAAATGGAGAAGCTGCAGATCGACCAGGTTTTGAAGACACGGCAGGCCCAAGAGGAGCAGCAGAAGCAGAAGGACGACGCGAATGCGACGGCGCTCGTTAGGAGCAAGTCGACGCAGATCACTGGCATGTGGAAGGGACTAGCGGAGCAGCAGAAACGCCGCCGGGAGGAGGCCAAGCGAGACAATGTGCTCTTGCGACTCGCTGTAGAACGCCAGACCAAGATAGCGGACAGTCTGCGCAGCTTGATGCAGAAGCGAGCGGCGCAACTGGTACGAAGAGCAATGGCCTCGTCGGAGAGTTTTTTTTTCCCACTCACTTGTGTGTATGTTTCGCTTGCAGACGAATGAGTGCTCGTCGTTGATGACTTTGGCGCGCTCCAAGCACCATGTTGTAGACGTGTTGCAGCTGGGTGGCGACCTGGCCGATTTCCACGGACTCTTCCAGCGCCTCGAGGCTTCGTATCGGAGACTTGACGAGGTGTTCATGGCGAATGGCCTGGTGGGATGAGGGTTTCACCGGTCGACGTGCACGTTCGAGAAGGCGTTGATGGCAACTTCTTTGAGCTGTCGACCTACAAAACGCTGCCTTTTGACGTGCGCTCAACCGCGGAGGCGTCCTGGAGACACTTCAAAGGAGTGGAGAAGCACCTCGGCAACGGCAGTCTGTACACAAAAGCCGAGAAGGTACTCACTAGTGCGCCCCCTTACTTGCAGGTGAGCTATCGTGCTAATGTTGTCTACCGTGACTTGTTTCTCCATCTTGATAGACGGATCTCAACGAGCCGTTCACACTCATCTCGGACTTCAAGAAGGAGATCGTTTCCAACAGCGCCCGGGCCGACATCCGCGTCAAGCAAGCTGTCCGACGCTACGTGGAAGAAGACCGCGACGTCATCGCCTGGACCTCGCGCGTGGTGCCCATCGAGGTGAAGCACAAGCTTCTGCGTGGGCTGACGTACACCTTGCGGGGCTACGCAGTCACCCAACGGTCTCCAGAATCGACTCCGGACCGAGAGCTCTCGGTGCTGCAGCTCTGCTACATGATTTCCATCGACCGCGACATCGAAACAAAGTACGGGGTCGACGACGCGCGAACAATCACGAACTTCATGATCGTCAGCATTGGCCAGAACTTGCGAGCCCATCGCGAGTTCATCGAGAACGCACTGGTCGACCAAGCTCGAACATCTGGTAGTACCGTTAAAACTTAATTTTTGACCATCGAAGATCACCAAACAATTCGTAATTTTGATGGCAGAGTCAGCAGTGACTCAATTTTTCTTGATAACACACATACAACCCATTGTTGTTGAGATGGCTCTGCTGGACGACGACGATGCGTTCGAAGCCGCGCTGGCCTTCCTGGACGAGTACGCGCTCGAGGAGGCGAACGTCGGAGGTGTTGGGCCTCTGTGCGAACAGGACGGCACACCGTCGTCGCTTCATGATGCCCACGAGTCTTTAGCCAGCCAAACGTCACAGATGCAAACTCAAGTGCGCGCGAGACAACGCTCGGAGGCAGACAAGCTGAGGCGGAAGAAGGAGTTTAACGAGAGGAGGAAGATGCTGCGCAGGACCGGCGTCTACGGCGACCCGAACCGGTCGCGCAACGAGCGCAAGAAGGAGATCGCGGTCTTGCGCGAGCAGCTGCAGAAGCTCGAGCTTGATCTACAGGCCTTACAGCGTAGAGCGACCGAGGATTTAAGCCACCAGGAAGGTATTGCTAGAGAGGGTGGGGATGAGGTGGTGATGATACCGAGAGTGTGGCAGGAGATGGCAGCTCGACAACGACTCCGACGGGAGGAGGCTGAAAGCGAGAACATTCGCCTGAAGGTGGTCGTGGAGCAACAGCAGAAGGTGGCGGACAGTCTGCGCAGCTTGCTGCGGAAGCGAGCGGCTCATTTGGTACGCCGCGACCTTATTTTGAGCTGTGCATACACTTGTTACTGACCTCACGACGATTATTCCTGCTACGTACAGATGAAGGAATATTCAGCTTTCACAGATCCCGTTTTCACGGGCCACTACATTGATCGAGTCCTGGACTTTCGTGGAGATATTGGCGAGTTTCAGGGGCTATTCAGACACCTTGATGCTGCCCGCTTGGAGCTGGATACCATGCTTCTGGCCAATGGTCTGGCAAACATGACCATCTCACCGAGTGACGTGCATATTCGGGAAGACTTCGACGGCAAGTACATGGAGTTTTTCACCTACAAGGAGCTGCCGTTCGGGTTGCAGGACACTCAAGAGGTCGCTTGGGATCACTGGAAAGGAATGGAGAAACATATCATGGGCAACGGTGGCCTGTACCAAAAATCTGCAAAGGTGTGTTAGCGCTGAATGACCTATAAGTGCCTGGAATCTCTAACAGGTACTGCGTTCCATTTTCTCTTCAGGACATCGATCAGCCTTACACGATCATAGAGGACTTTACCAAAGAGCTATTCTCAAACTCCGCTCGAGCCGACGTTCAAGTGAAACAAGTGATCCGACGCTATGTCGAAGCCGACCGCGATATTATCATCTGGGTTGCCCGGTTAACCCCAGTAGAAATCAAGCACAAAATGCTGCGCGGCTTGACCTACAACCTTCGAGGCCAAGTGGTGATCAAGCGATCCCCTCACTCCACTCCAGAAGATGAGGTTTCTGTGCTTCAGCAGTGTTCGCTCATCTATCTGGACCATGAAGCCCGACTTCGATACGACCCATCGAGTCTGCGGGCACTGGTAAACTTCCTGACCATCCACGCAGCGCAGAACCAACGAGCCCATCGAGAACTCATCGAAGACACGTTGCTCGACCGAGCTGTCAGCAAAACGCATCTCACGCGTAGACCAAGCTCACAGGTTGTGTATTGAACTCGTCTGAACAGGAAACATTAGATACAAGAAACGGCATGTTTTGATTTAGTGTACGTGCAACAAAAATTGGGAGGAGAGGTAGGCGTCATGGGTGTCTTTTGGCCACCTGATCCATCAAAACGTTCTCGATAAGCTCCTGGCTTGCCGTGATGTTGCCGGCTACAGTGCCCAGCATGAAGTCAGTCAGTGCACGCACAGCCGCAGGGTCATACACGGTGTGATCCTCTTTCTCCGGTGACACGAGCGAGCACAGCTGAAGAAGCGAAAACTCCCGGTTTGGCTTGGACACCTTTGCTCGCTTGGTGACAGCATATCCCTGATGACGGAAGCCAAGACCTTTAACGCGTTGGTCGTCAAATTCAAGCGGAACGACACTAGCAACCCAGATGACGATTTCGCGGTCCTCCTCCACGTAGCGCCGCAGTACCTGTTTCGCATGGAAGTCTGCGCGTGCACTGTCAGCGAAGAACTCTTTCGCAAAGTCTTCGATGATTGTGTCCGGCGTATCTGGGGTCGCCAAATGCTTGATGCAGCCACAGAAACGAGAGGTCAATTAAATAATAAATAGTACGCTAATACGATCAATCTGTGGCAGCTTCTCACCTTTGCCACCTTCCCCTCGTACATGTTACCGCGGTGCTTCTCCGCCCCCTTAAAGTGGTCCCACACGGCTTGGGCCGTTGCACGCATTCCAAAAGGCATGACCTTGTTCGCAAAAATGTCCAGGTACATACAGTCGGCGCCCTCGCGCATTCGAGCGTCGCGGTGCGTGGTCTCCATCGTCGCTAATCCATTAGCAGCGAAGACGGTGTCAACCTCACGGTATGCCCTGTCAAGATGAGCCAACAGGTCCTTAAAGTCGTTCACGTCAGCACGGAAATCCAGTGTGCGTCCCTGTGAGTACTTGGACTTTTTGGTTTGTGATAAACTCGAGCACTCCACAACCTAGATCGCCAAACAACCACGAAGATACCACTCTATCATCAGCATTACCCAGCCAACCACTACACAAACCGTGCCCCCACTGACCTGTTGCTTTGCTCTCTTCTGTAACAGACTCTCCAGCCCTTTCGCCATCTTAATCTGATTCTCCAGGATGAGTTTGAGCCGGACATTTTCACGCTCTGCCTTCTCCCTCCTCCTGCGTTGGCGACACGCCACTTCCTTCCACACCGTCGGCACTTGCACCGGATCATACACTGACATGGTCGAGTCCACGCCTTCATTCTCTGTCCCAGTCTCTGTCCCAGTCTCTGTGCTCTTCTTCTCCCCGTCTTGACGAATAGCTCGCGTCTGCGTCCTCGGATGGAGCTTTATCGCCTTCAGCTCTAGCTCCAGCTGCGCCACCTTCTCTCTTAGATACGCCAGTTCAATCTTCCTCTCATTCCTGGCTCTGTTGGGGTCTCCTCTGGTCACAGGCTTCTTGGGCCCAGTCGTCGTCTTCCTGCCTCTAGCGACGGTCTTCCTCTTAGTCGACACTTGTCCAGCGCCCGGCAGACCGAGTTCAAGCCTCGCAGTTGGTTCTTTGGAGAGCTGGAACACGGGCGAAGACGGAGATGCCATTGATGTGTCGCTTTCTGCTCCGGGGGAAGCATACGCGCCCCCTGAAGTAGGTGCAAGGGGCGGGAGGCTGGGGGATAGCAGCTCGATGTCATCGACTGGTCCACACGCTAGAGATGGAGAGAAGGCGGCACCGGCAGCTCCAGACGTCGAGGGGGACGCCGTGAACACGGAAGTGTCGATGGAGTAGTGCTCCACGAACGACAGCGCCGCCTCGAAGGCGCTCACGGCGTCATCGTCCTCCAGGAAGGCCATGCGTTGATTAAGAGTTCCACACGATTCTACTGTACTTTTTGCGACGCTAAAAAAAGACAGTTAAACGAATCACCGGAAAAACGATACTTTCTGATTGGTCCACGTTGAATTCTGTAGGTCCAAACTTGATATTCTAGATTCAGCTTGGATCTGTTTTAATATTATTATTGTGCCTTGCACCGAAAATGTCCACTACCATAGTACGTTTCCTCGATTTAATATAAAGTGAGATCGTTTTAATTTAAAACGAGCACATAATCCATGCATCAGCCCTGATTTGCTGGCTCAGGCTCAGTCTGCTACGCCACATCGAGATCGATCTAGCGCCATATTGCTGGAAATGCCGTTTTAGATCGGCATTTCCACATCCGATGCAGTAACTGTTGCTTGCTGAACGTGTCGTGCACACGATCAGCCTGTGAGCAATTCTAGAAGGATCGATTTATGGGTGCTGGCCTGTTTTTACAGTATTTTTATTTGATCAGCCATTTCGATTTGACGGTTAAATCAGGGTGGCAAAATGCGTGCAAGGCACAATAAATTAAAAATATATATTATTAATTAAAATTGGGGCGAAGCCACCCTATAATCATGTTCTCTGAAATTTATTTCAGAGCTAAGGGTACCGTCGTCCGTAGCGGAGACCGGGCTGGACTTGGCGTCGGCTGCGCTGCGCAGCCTGCGCAACTTCTTGCAAGATGACCTTTCACAGCAGGCGCATGTTACAGGAATGTTGCTCTAATGCTACTCGTAGCTTTGTGCTTAACTTCGGCGACGACGATAATCAAATACACTACTGTATTGTGAGTTCTACTCTAATTTTCCAAGCCGGGCGGATTGAATCGATCCGGGCAAACCGCCGGCGAATCGCCAGGAGCACTTGGGTTGACTAGCCAGAGCCTGGCGGCACCCAGCAGACGGCCTGAGACCGCACAGGCACGTGGCGTCAACGCTAAAGTGGTGCGAGCTCTGGCTAGGTCGGTGGGTGGGTGGGTGGTGATCTCTGCATCCTAGCCAGCCACCGCCGAGTGCGAGCAGCGTCTCTCCGGAACGTTGCCTTCACGACGACCTGAGGCCTGCTCGCGTGCAGCTCCACGTGAGCAGAGCACTGTGGGCAGCCAGTGCTCGGGTGGGCAGCGTACGTTGCCTTCTACGTACTTGCCACGACGGACGCGGACAGCGGGGTTGCGCACGCACACGCAACCAGTACGCGCAACAAAGTGCAAGAAGCATCCTCTTGCGTCGGGAGGCTTCCTCGCGCGGGCTGCAACCTCCGGTCATTGCCTTCCTCGCGCCTCTGGACTTTTGAGGCGTCCGGTTGCTTCGTGTGCATCGGATGCGAGCCGCCGTCACGCAGGAGCACTGGGTCCAACATTCGGCCAGCAGTTTGAAGCCATTAGTCATCGCGTCGTTTCGTGCGCACACTTCAGCTCGGGTGTACCACGCCATGTTGATGTAGACTACACGTGTTAGAGTGTTTGCTCGACTTCAACGATGCAAACCAATGACAGCAGCACACTAGGTTTCGCCTCAATGATGCGATGGCATAGTCGACGTATGCTCAAGTGGCAGGCACGGGAGCCGCACAGCGTCGCGAATAAAGAGTCAACTTCTTGCCGGATCAAACTTGTCGTCCCTGAGCATTGAGCGGTCATATTTTGGAAGGGTATGAATGGATCTACGGTAGGTCGTCTAACTTTTGTCTTGTCAAGTGTGCTGCTGCTGGTACTCAAGGAGCCCTCCCCGGGGAAGGAAAGTAGGGGTTGCGGCTTCGTGGACCGATAAATATGTAATTCTTGCTGTTGACCTTAATGCAAGTCGTTAATATACGCGCCGCGCTGCTCATGATCGAGTTCTCGGTCGTGGCCGCGGCCATCACCACCAGACCTCCGCTCACCGACACCGTGTGTGTCGTTGCCTTTATTGTCGTAGTATGGTGGTGTTCTTCCTCATGCCAGCCACGGATGCCCATGCCACAATCCGGGAGTAGTGCGGGAGGCGTGATCTACTCTGAGCACGTCAAGCAGCACCACTACATGCAGTCCACGCCACCAGTCTCAGGATTCACGAAGGCCGACAAGCCTACACTGTTGCTGCAGGGGCTGTGTAGATTCTCTAAGCGACCTGCTGTAGCTCCAGTGATCCGTGGAGTCGCCATATCTAGCCTTCCCGCTTTGAGCGACCGTGTGTGCAATAGATTAGTTCATTTGACGACACAGTGCCTTTGCTGTATTGGTCGCGAACGGGTAGCACATGCAACATGAAGAGTGAAATCTGCGCAATCCTTTTAGTCATCGTCGCTGCGTGGCTTGTTCCAGACCCACTTGTTGCCCGACATCTTGATGCCTTCCTCGACGGGGCAGCCTGCGTGCAGGCTCATCGGATCACCCTCGCCATTCGGAAGCATGCTGT
>JAIKVE010000068.1:0-34365 GCA_024679115.1 Phytophthora pistaciae | reverse complement strand
GTCTTCAGATTTAATCCCAACAATAAGCGTCGACCTTTTAGGAGGGAAGCGTGTTGTTGGTAGCGGCTCGTCCCAAAGGCCTTGGCTAGAGGGACGAGAGCTCGTTAAATCGTGTTTTCCTACACGACACTGGAGTAACCGATACCCCTCGCTTGGAATTCCCGCTTGATCATGGATCGGACATCGCGGATGCCTCGGAGGGTAATATCCATACGTCGGATAACCGTCAAGCGCTCAATGCGGCCCTCCCGCATGGTCAAGTCCACTTCGTCTTCCGGGATCTTCAACTTAAACATATTCCGACGCAGCGCTTGCTTGAAGTGGAACAGGCAGCCAACAATTCTGGATTCTGGAAACTGGTTCTGGACAGAATAAATCATGGCGAACTCGAAGTCGCACACAACATGCGCTGGAAAGATTTTCTGCCTGGCCCCGACGTAAATGTTGTGAAACAGGTGGTCGTACACCTGAGCCGTTTTCGCAGTCGTAAGGACACTACGGTGTAACAAACTAGCAACAACTTAGCAAACACACGACAAGAGCGTAGCAATCCGCCAGTTGCTAACAAATACACAACAATGTCAACCATACAACAACCCACAATGCCAGAACTTCAACCACACACACAAATTCACAACAACACCAAAACGTCAACCAAACACGACGACAACCAAATACAAGTATCTAGCAACACTCTAGCGATTACACAACACTCTAGAGTTCACATTAAATTCAATACAATATGTCATGTTCGAAATTCTTGGGCTCGTTCTCTTTCATAATATGAAAGAGATATTAACATATTATGTTAATTAGCTTGTCACCTCTTGGGTGTGATATTTTTTGATCCAAAGTTGACCAAAAAAGTGGTTTGACCTCTGTTGTTCCAGTTTTGACCTAAAAAAAAGCGTTGACCCAAATTTGATCTGCGCAGCGGTTGACCCATGAAAAAGGTTATCTGCTGGCCTCCTCCTCCACCATCGCCTCCCCCATAACCTCCTTCTCTCCTCCGTTGTCCTCACCACCCGTCCAGAGACAACTGCGCACGCGTGCTCGTGCACGTACCCGTCGCCTTTACCACGGAGCTGTCCGTGCAGTGGACCTCCGTCCGGCGTTGGCTTCTCGGCCACAACTGCAATCGCCACATCAAACAAGCCGAACACCAGCGCATTGGCCGTCGGTGAATTGCCGAACTGCGTTGCAACCGGCCCGGCGGCAGCCGCCGGTGTTGGTGCCGTCTCCGCCGCCTTATTCATGACGACGCCATGGCCTCAGCCCCCAACTTCGTCACGATCTCCTCCGCCGCCGTCATTACCACGAACTTGCTTGTAGCATACGACTACGCGCGCGTAGCCACGCGCATCCGGGTCCGCTGCCCCAAACAAGCCGATCGCCACCGCACCAGTGGTTAAACGTTTAGTATCGAGCTCACCGGCTGGGCTCAAGCTGTAAATTTTTGAGTACTTGTTGGTGGTTTGGATATACATAAATCGCTTCCACCTGGGCATTATCTGGTACATAAGCATTTCGGTTCAGGCACTGTACGCCGATTTAGCCAATCACAATAGTTTTTTTTCTTTGGTATGGGCAATATCATGCGCATAAGGGCTTTATCTTCGAGCGGTTGTCAAATCGTTAAACTCCACACTGCACGGCAGGGGTTGGAGTGTGACGAACACGGTACTTAGGACCGCCACCCCCTTGGCTTGGTGTCAAATTGGAAAGTGAGATGAAGCCTGACCGCGGTTCCAGTAGGTGTGCTATTGACAACTTGATTTTTAGCAGGATTAGCATTTTCAGTAACTGCTGATATTGAAGCAAAGCGACACATGCGTCGTTTCTTGGATATGATTACCAGAACCCCTTAAAATATTGTGATGAGCTACAAATGTAGCCAACTGATTTCCAAATGATCGTACTTATTCCGGGCACTTACTCGCTGGTATGATATATGTGGCGAGATTCAACTCTATTAGAAACAACAGTTGTATATTGCCATTAGAAATAGCGCCAATGATCGGATTATCATTTGTTTTGTGAAGCTGATTATCATACGCTAGGACAGCCTTTGCATCTGTTATCTATTGGACACGGCAGGTGGCTTGATAACTGTGCAAGCGAGCTGGCTGCGCCGTAAAGGGCCAACGCTGTAAGAAGCCCCAGTTTGAATTAGCAGGTTTATTGTTCTAAATGGGCAAGGGTCTTGACCATAACAGATCAGCTCTCCACGCACACAGCGCTTCATCTCCTTCACGACTTGCGCCACAACTTGACGGTGTTTACCCGTGATGGGTGTTGTTTGTGTCTATCTCTGCCTTCACTGGATCAAGTGGGTCCCCAGAACTACAAAATATTAGACGCCCACATGCAGTATGTAGCTTGTTCCAGCAGGAGAACATATTATTTGTTAATTATCTCAGTATATTTAGAAGTCAGCAATTATCTCAGTATATATAAGTCAGCAAGCAATGCCGTCAGAGTGTTGTGTACTAAACTACTGATAAACGGCAATCATAGTACTCATCAAAGGGCTTAGGAAGCGTGACATTCTCATAGATTTCAAATTTATTAGAGATGTGCATGGATAGTCAATCAAATGGTCAATGCGGACCTCCACACAAATCCGAAGAGTATAATACCATGCCTACATGACGGCGAATCTCAACCAATCTTTTAATGTAAATTGACGTTGGTCAATCAGTATGTATACTTTGTAACGTAAAAAAACTACAATCTCACGAGATCCTGAGGGTAGTAAGCGAGATCGCGTACTGATACTTCTTAGTATGTACAACTACGTTCAAATGCAACGCCAGGCCTGACCAAGGCCGAACCTATGTGTACGAGTTTCTGCCTAAAAGCCACGTACTTGCTCAGCTTCTCCATTCTCACTAGCGTTTCCTTACCGGTAGATCCTTCTCAATAGATTGAACTTGATTGCACTTGACCGTGGCGTGGGGCGCCCTTCTTCTTCAACGCCGGTGGTTAATACTCACTAGGTCAGAAATGAACTTGTCTAGTCAGACTTCTTCACCGTCGTCAGTGGCCCAGTCAATGCCGTGTTGCTACCGATATTGTTCGCCTTCTGCTGGAGAGCGTTGTCTGCTTTCTGCTCAGCCTTCTGCTCACTGACCTTCTTCACATGGGTAGGGCTCGTCGCCCGGGTTGTCGCGCACGATCAGCACAGCCACGGAGACCCTGGGCGCGCTTGGCTGGGCGCTCGAGCCCTCCGCTGGACCGGCATTTTCTGCGGACAGCATCCGCGATTGGCTATGCTAATCTTGACCGCAGGTTCCGATATTCCGCAGGTTCCGGTATTTAGCGCGCGATGGTCACGTTTCTGAGCGCGACGCCACCTCGCGTCAGGCGCCGACTACCTCGGCATAGATAGCTAGTCCGTCTCGAACGGGCAGATTTTGGTCTCCTACAAGTTATACTCACAAACATTGCTCCCTGCGCCTTTACGGGGACCTACTACAGCGGCAGTACGTGCTGGTTCAAGCGCACAATGGGCAATACGACCTCAAACACCGCGGCCACGTCACCCGCCCTCCTGTCGGACCCACTCAGATGCACGCGCAACGGCAGCGGTGACGCCTTACCCGTGAACCTCACGCACCTCCTGCAGCTTGTCGGCAGACATCTTCTCCGACTCGGGTGTGTTCTTGTTCTTGTAGTCAAGGATGTAGCCAGTATTCGGGGTGCCAATTTAGAACGCCGAGGCGACAACATCCATGCCACGATTCACCAGGTTTGTGTAGGCGGCAGCTTTGGTGGCCTCCTCGATCAGGTCGATGACCTTGCTGTTCGACTGGGTGTTCATCGCAAATCCACCCTCGTCGCCAATGTCCGTTGTGTCCAGGTCGTAGCAGCTCTTCAGATTGTGTAACATCTCCGTGCCAGTATTCATTACCTCCGTGAAGCTCATGGTTTCAACGGCAGCAACCCCTGCGCCACCAGCTTCTTGTCAGCGTGCGGGCCATCGTTGGTGACGTTGAATAACTAATCCGGCAGGCACTTGCCGCCGTTGATGAGTTAAACGAAGCCACCGGTAGGTAAGGCGGCAGTTTACCAACCCTGTGGACGAGGCACTACCGTAGGGACTATTTCTTGGTGACGACACCCGCCCAGGATGGTGTTGTGCCCCATTGCGTCTTGCAATAGCTCCACTCGCGCCAAGCTTCTCCCGGCGCGTAGCCCAGCTCTGTGGTAGTCATTACAAAAAGAGACCATGAACGGAGACACCGATGTCGGTGCGCTTGCGGTTTCTAACTCGCTTTTAAATGGCTGGGCTGTACCAATTACAGATCGAGGGTCATGGTGAAAGCCATTCATTTTCTCTCCCAGCTACAACTAGTACACCTCAGGGGAAACCATATTTAAGGGTAGGATGCCATTGGCCGAAAGCAGCACTTGAACAAAGGACATGGGCGCTTTAACGAGAGAGGGTCCTACCTCAGCACCACGTGTCTTCTGCAACACAGGAAGAGTAAAAGAAATGACGAGCAGAGATGAGGAGAAGGAAGGCTGCTCCTGCTCTATTCCTGTTCTTCTGCTTGATAACCACAACGCATCGTATTATGGGATATTGTAGAGGCCGCTTCCGCAAGGACATCCCCCCTGGTTATACTCTGGAAAGCAGCCCATATCCCTGGAGGTATAAATAAACCGACCCGCCCGACGAATACAGAACCCAGTATGTCCTCCTAGGAGGAGGTGTTTCCGAGTCCATTTTCAGTGCGTTTCGCCATGGAACCAGCACTAAACTCACGCATGCCGTTCGCCAAGATCACGGACTTCTCGCCCCCTTTTCAGATCTCAATTGGATTCACTCGAAGCGGAGCTGTGGGCCTTCATTATGGCCCAAATTGGACAGTCTATTCTGAGTCGAATATATCTGGACCTCAACTAATACCCGGTCCTATCAAAAAATAATTCTGCGTAGTCTGCTGCAATGCTCCCTCACGTTGCCGATGCCAGTCATGCTTCTTTGAAGCAGTGTTTATCAGCTACACGAGTCCCCGCGACAAGTTCTCTGGATTCTATAACCAGAGTTTCTCCGAGGATGGCACTCGAACCCAAACTAACTTTTTATTTCTTATATTTTCTAAGAACCCAAACTTAACTCACGCATAATCGTTGATACTTCGTACCCCAAAGATTCTCAGAACTTGATCAACCTGTTATATCGTGAGAACATTCCGATAACCCCGCCCTGTTGGGTGGTATTTCTTCGTTGAATTTATTTGATAACTTCACGAATGGAAATGACAGCACCGCGTGACACAAGGACATAATCCTTGTCAGGTTTTGTATTGCTACAGTAATAGAGGAACTAGAACGGTTGCATTGAGTTGACGAAGCCTTGGTTTAATAAAAGAACTCTTAAGGGTTATTAAGAGTTTCATGAATCACAAAACCTAGTAATCTAGAGCTTCTTCGTGTATACACGGCGTTAGTTTGCTATGAACGCTTACTTGTCCCAGGACTGTGACTCCATCAAGGTGTTGATGATGCATTTTATATTGAAGGGTCGTAATGTATAGCGTTCAGTAACGTGTTCAGACCGTGCCCTACCCAATGCAACGCTTTGGTCAAGCAACTGCCATGGTCAAACGCTACGTTACGCTGGGATATATTTTCGCGGGTTTCACTAAGCCCCTGGGTCTAAAAACAACTTGGGGTCGGTGTTGTTTTTATTTGCTCGGCCCGATTCCGAGAAGGCCAAACCACCGGCCGATTATCCTAGGCGCTTGGATGCCGGCATCAAGATGACGCCGTGGTGAATGCTAACCATGCCTGCAACACGCATTTGTTCGCCCAGGCATGCCAACTACCCAGTTATAAAATTGTCAAGTACCGGGCCTTAAGATGGGGTTGCTGAAGATTCAGGGGCCTAGTTTGCGATACGTCTGCGCCGCCCCAACGGGCACTGGAGCGAACCGCCGTGGCCGGACCAACGCACCATTAATGGAAGGCACGATAGAACAAGAATTCGCACCTACCCAGGAACGATGGTCAGATTATCAACGGTTATCGTGGGTCATATTTGGTTTAACGAATCAGCCGTTTTGCCATATCATTCCCTGGAGACGCCCATATTGGGTTTCGAACCTCCGAATAACGTACCTACACCTAACACTGACTGTGGCTGGAGATTTATGTGAGTCAAAATTCCAATTCAAACTCTCTGAAGAAGAGCAACTAATGTGACTCACGGTAAAACCGAAGCTGCGTGCCTAGACATACCAGGAGTACGCTCAGCGGCTACTGAACATGACAGATTCGCCAGCAGGAGAATTCTTGAAGGCAGCCAGCACACACCACGCGGTACACCCTTTGATTAAATCAAGTTTAAAGCCGGGCCGAAGCCATTCAGTGAATAGCTGCCAGCACCGAGTTCAGCAGGTCAGGTATATTACGACCACGCAGTATTTGGTCCCTCCAAACTTTAAGCTCACCATCAAGCACGAAAACCACGAATATGTAGCAGTAGCCTCCAGTTGTACCATGAACAAAGGCTTTAATCTCCCCGCTCGCGCGCATGTGAATTATTGGGTTCTGGCATTGGTCAGTGGACACCAAATCAAAGTTGTATAGTACATGTTAAACGTATTGTGCCCTTCACAAATTTTGGCCAAATCAACGAACAATTCGTTGAATAAGCAATCATTTTAACCTAAGTCGTTGTTTTATAGCACCCATTGACTTAGATTTATCCTTGAATTATCATTATTCCACGTTATGGTTGGGATTTAGACTTTGGGTATCGTGGAATGGCTGGGGCAACACCGACAAACCCAGGTTCACAATACCTATCTCCACCTCCAAGCCACGAACTGTTATCGCACCATGACTGTTTCCATCGCTATGCGCTGGCGCGCCATTGTCTTACCCTACGTCTACGACATTGACGCGTCTGTTGTTGCATCGGTTATGGGCGTGTCGACCCGCTCAATTTACCGGTGGGGCTTGTTGTTTCGACGGCGTGGCAATGTCATCCCTAATGCTAGCATTAGAAGGAAAACGCGCTGGCCGCCCGAGTGCATTGCGTTTGTCAAGGGCTACGTGGTCGAGCACCTATGCTTCTACGTCGAAGAACTTCAAGAAGCTCTCTGGCGTACGTTCCCAACTCTACACAATGTTTCTGCCCCACAATTTGCAGGGCCTTGCGGTTTGACCTCGTTTTAACCCGCAAGGTTCTAACCAAGAGGGCCCGCGAAAGTGTTCCAGCTGAGATCGAGGCCTACGACAAGAAGCTTGCTCCTTTCTACAGAGGCCCCGACCAACTAGTTTTTCTCGACGAAACGTCGAAGGATGGGCGCGACGTGCTTCGGCGGTTTGCATGGTCGCCACGAAACACCCCGGCAATTGTGCGACAGCCATTTGACAGAGGTAAGTGTTCTCGTACTCAAACATCCTCGTTAGGTTGGCTAACGAGGGTTTACTGCAGGTGATCGCGTTTCTATCCTAACGTATAATATGGAATAAAGGACGGCGCACTATATTTTTAGAGCGCAGTAAATGAAAATTGCGCACTCTATTCTATGCGCACTCTATTTTCCTGCGGTTTTTGAAATCGATTCCGGCAAAGGATACTTCAACAGAATTGTTTTACCAACCAATTAGCCAAGGTCATGCTACGCTGGACCTGAGTGATGTCCGGAGTATATTTTGATACTTTCCGCTGATAGGACACGGCGCGTATGCATTAACAGATGCATATAGCATATAACCATATTATGACTTCGTTTAGCGTAGTGTTACTAAGAACCAACGCCAGCACTGCTGACAACTTGCATGCTGTCGACATTGTGTTTCCACACACTTAGTTTGGATTTCCGGTTGTTACTGATGCGCACTCTATTTTATCGCACTCTATTTTTATAGAGCGCGCTATTTTACCGCACTCTAATTGCAGAGCACTCTATTAGCTAGGGGAACTCTATTCGATATTATACGTTAGCTGCGATGGATGCTTCCGGGTTTCTGGCGTGGGAAACCACCCCCGGGACGTTCGACAGGAATCGGTTCCACGCCGCCTTTCGAAAGCATATCGCACCACTGCTGAACCCTTGGCCATTGCCTCGGTGCGTTTGCTATTTGATCCGTCAGGTTGTGGTTTACTAGTCTACTAACATGTTTGCAGCTCCATCTTAATCCTGTATAACCCTAAATTCCATATGTACAGGGAGTTAGAGGAGCTGGTGCACGCTACGGGAGCTCTTCTGTTCCTCTTGCCACCATATTCGCCCCAGCTAAACCCCATTGAAGTTGATTTCGGCCTTCTAAAGAGGTGGTTAACGCGGCATGCCCCACTTGCTTTTCGTTTCGACGCTAAGCGGACACTAGCGGTTGCGATGAGAAGGTGTATGGAGGCTTCAAGCAAATAAAGTGGCAACCTGTACGGTCATTGTGGGTACGATAGTCTGGCCTTAAATCGAGATCAGTTCTTTAGGTAATGAATGCATTAGCATGTTCGCGACTTTGAGCTTTATTGTGTGTTGAAGTTTACCAACTTGCTAAATGTCACCTGAATGGTCTTCATCTTCTATATTCTCAGCAGGACTACTCTCGTCAAGGGTGGGGCGAAATGCAGGAAACATATCGTAGCTAGGTAGCCCCATAGCACGGCGTAAGTCCGCCACATCCAAATCTAATGGCACGATACCGCCGTTCAAACGGCACGTGACGCGAACGAAGTTGCGCTGACCGCCCCCACCTTGCTGCAATTGCAACTGATCTTGAGCCGCTGCGATTTCAGCTTCAGCTTCGTCTACACGCTGGAGCTGGCGGAATGTAGCACTAGATGGAGGAACGAGGGGGGCTCCGTCCGGTTGCCGAGCGTGGGATATCGCCCAGTACCGCTGGGCCGCCGGCCCATACGCTTCTGCAACCTCTTCGCGAGCAAGATGCTCGTGAATGGCTGCAGACGACGCTGCCACTCTAGCTTCCGTAGCCCTTCAAATTCCAGCCCCATTTCCGACGCGTTGGACGTAGACAAAGAGCTCAAACTGAAAATCCGCTTGACTAGAACAAAAACAAAACCGAACATTCGTGTGAGTCAGCAACTACGATCGTTTGTCACTTAGACGCATACGCACCCAATTTTACGGCGACTGGCCAGCTTCCACAGCCGTGTGAACTGGTTCACAAATTCCGGCTGTGAAGAAGACAGTTTCTCGTACTTGGTTTGCGGAGTGTTAGAGCTTGGGCGGATAAGGATAGGAGCATCGGCACCCCACGTGATCTCCGAAAAAGAGGCTAGCTCTCCATTGATTTTAGCGCGAAGAACAGAGTGTCCATCTCGCGACAACAGGTCGAAGCGAATGGGTTGGCCGTACGTGGTCCTACTGTTCGAGTACGGCTGCCCCACCTTCACCACAAGACAGATCGGAAGCGAGGTTGGGAGCTCAAACACCATGTCGCTCTACACTCAAGAGTAAATAAAAATTAAGGTTAGCATCCCGCTATGTATCATACAACGTATTTGGGCCCGCGTACCGTGTAGATGTTCTACTAGCAAACTAAGCTGACGGTGCTTTGGCTGCTACCTTCAACAAACCAGTTCCAAACACACAAAAAACACCAGAATAATACGTATGAGTTTGCCGTACTGAGATATAGCAAGCTGTTGTTCACACGCACCAGCGCTTCGAGCAATTGTGTGGATCTTTCTGCTCCTTTTCTTCTCGTCCCACAAGGAGCGGCTCACTGCGTGGCAGGACACCAGGTGGGTATGTAGTGGCAGATACAATGGAGGCTGGAGCCGGCTAAAGAGAAAAGGAGCACGTGACCCATCAGTTTAGCGTTCTAGCTTCAAGTCGACCAATAACATAATCAACCCCACCTTGCTAATAGAGTCCTGGGATCCGGCGCCGTGCCCTTGACCTGCGACCAGCGGCGCGTTGAGCTGATGTCGCCAGGTGTGCGTCTCTCGGCGCGGCTTCTTCGGCAGGCTGAGGCAGTCAACAGTAGGTAGTTCCTGCAGAGCTGGACTAAGTGCTTGACTGACGGCAGCCACTGGTATAACCACTTGATAAACAGATATCGGGATTGCAAGGGTTCCCGATTGGCTTAACATTGAGTTGGCGTTGCCTAGATTTGAATCCAGCAATAAAACTGTTGAGTTATGGTTGTTTTGCAGCTTTAATTCAACTGACAAACTCTGTGAAATGCACGATATGCGTACTCGATCTAACTATTGTCGTTCAAACGTATGGCACATTTCTATAAGCTAAGATGCACACATGTTATCTAAGCCGCTCTCGATTGGGAAGTTAACACCCAACACGGTGCATATAACAACTTGAATTAACCTTTTGATTTTTCTTAAACAAAGGTCAAATATGAGAGCGGGTTTATCCCAATTGTTCCAAAATATCAGGTTACGCAGGTATTTGAAAACAAAACAAAAAAACTTGTTAGTAATCTAACTTGTTAGTAATCAAGGAATACGTCCTCACCTCCGTTACGTCTATCGATTCTTGTATTCAGGCATGAAGGTAACAGAGTCCCACGAACGGCCGTACTGGGAACGGCTCTGTAGGCGCTATGTGCTCCCAATCCAGTCTCAACCTCGAGAGGGCAGAAGGTGGGAAACACGAACCGCGATCATGATGTGAATGAAATGCTGATGCGCCGCACGGGGGTTGAATTGCGTCCGGCCATCCGGAACTACGCCCTGTCTGAACAAGTTTCAATTGATGCGAGTCTCCACACAGATCGCGATGGCCATCGCGTCAAACATGCAATGTTCAATGTTTGGTCTAGAACAGCTTAGTGCTGGAACAAAGATTTGGTCATATAACGAGAATTCTAACCTGTCCACCACGACTCCTGTCCCCCATCGTAGATATCGCGCAGCTGAAGAGCGCGCAGGGCAGCGCGGATAAGGCCGTCGTACATAAGATGCTAAGGTGGTTCAACAGATTGCTGTAGCCATGGTTGCTGCGGTAGCAAGCGCTGGATGTGTTATACACGACCACGTTGTTGTCTTTGATGGTGGTGAGAGCGTTACGGATTTCGGAACTCGGGTGACCCTATGCTGAGCGGTCTTAGGAGGGCGGGCATCTGACGTACTTTGAAAAGGTAGTTTATTCGGGGGCTACAAGTGGCAAATCCCGATGTCAAAATGCTTCTCAACCAGTTGTTTCACTCTTACTCACCTTAGCCGACCCCTTTAAAAAATTCAAAAATGACACGAGAGGCCATGATTCCATTGCAGAGATACCATGTTATTTTCAAGTCATCCCCACCCCCCGCCAAGCCGAGTCGTTATTTAGCAAAATAATTGCATGGATACGTCAGCTGCCTTAGTAGGCTTTTGATAAAGAAAATGTGTTTGTATCGCGCCTAAAACATTAGTTTTTTTCAGCCTCCCTTTAGTTTACATTTGATGAGGTTCCAATGCAGTCTGATGTACTTCCTCTAGCAAACCACTATAGAGTCTTTATTCTCGTTGTAATTATACGGTTGGAGGACTGTATTCATCGCTGTTTGAAGTGAAATACTCAATACATATAGTCGCAAACTGACGTGTAGTTAGATAGTAACGACAGTTACCCACCGAACTGGGCTCCTCGTCAAGACGGTCAGAGAGCCCAGATGACGTAGGTCGGTGTCACTCGTCGCGAAAGCCTCGCAAGAAACGCAAACCAACTACACCCTCGTAGTTGGTACACCCTCGTAGTTGGTTTGCGTTTCTTGCGAGGCTTTCGCGACGAGTGACACCGACCTACGTCATCTGGGCTCGTCAGTGTTCCTATAGGGCAACTAACATGCTCGTGGACTTCAAGACTGAAGATGGAGTTCAGATGCTGTGTTTACCGTAGCACGGGCTCGACCAACTATAAGTGGCTATAATCTTGTGAGTTACCATACGTGTATCCAGAGTTCAGACGGGATAGTGAGAAGCTCGAATGCAAAGGACATGTACTTTGATGTGTTGGACCTCATATACACATATATTTTGGAAAAACTGTATCGTATGACGTTGTCTGCGATTATGAGCTCCCATTGATCAATACGGTGGCGAGGCAGTCCTAAACGCCGAAGTTCATCGGCTGCCACATCCATCTTAACCAAAACGTCTATCGGGGAATGAAGAGCACGTACCCCCCCCCCCCCCCCCCCACACACACACACACACTCTGAGATCAACATTACCACGACTCAAGGGGTGCTCGCCATGCTAAAGGTGATCGATCTACGTGGTAGGGCCTAGACGATTGAGCTTTTCTGGTTCTACGAACTATGACCTCACATATATACCTTGTCACGAGCTTGGCGCGCTCTACAACATGTTAGCAGTAGTGGAAATGCGTACATGCGTATCACGAATGCAGTTTTTCGGTCTGACCTGGCATACAGTTTGTCAAAATCACGCGAACCAAACATGCGACCTGGCCCGTATAGAAGGTAGACGTTTTTATACGAGTGGGTCTGGTCCGTCTTGAGCCTTTAGGTCACGATATATAAACCTTCTCGGAAGCTGTAAAATATATTGGGCGGATGGCTAGAACAGGTCACGTACCCAGGTCCCTGCTATGCGATCTACCAGAAACATAAATATGGTGCTTTGCCGTTTTCTTACCGACCCTTTTTGAAGCTAAATATGGCACGGACTGCTATTTAATGTATGTGAAAGAGAATGCATGGCTTGCTAAAAATTATGCATAAATCAACGTGCACAGATATATCTATATATAAATACTCAATGGAGTCTTTCAACAGCCATAAACTGACCCAACACACGTTCAGTATCGTAAAACTCGACTTGTATCCGACAGCAATATGCCTGTTGACTGCGAGGTAGAAACCATGAATATATGCACACGGGAAAGGGATGTATAAAATAGACAAGTTAGCTGACGAAATAGTGCCAGGCGTGCTGCCCCCAAAACAGTTCCTTAAATCCAACCCTCGCCGTTCCCTGACTCCGACAGGCATCTAAGCTCATCAAAATACTTAGGACACTTTTCAAGTGTTGCAGCAGCTTTTGATCACATGTAGTCATGATATAACTATCGGACTGCCTAGGTTTTAGAGACCACAAAGTTAAAAATTAGTGCGCACATTTATGGTGATGTCACTATCTCGCATGTTTTTCCTCCTTGTTTTGATTGGTTATAACGACTGTCGGATATAAGTGGTTGTCGGATACAAGTCGAGTTTTACGGTACTTTCAAAAGCGCAACTATGGTCCGTTTAGCGTAATGCCAGGCCTCCACACATTTATGTACCACGAATTATCTTAAATCTAGCCGGTGGTCGCTATAAAAAAACCGGCAGATGTCGCTTCCTATTGCCAAAATTATTGCAAGGCACAATGCATCCTTATTACTATTATTGGTATATAGGAATTATTGCCGTTTGCAGATGTTTGGCATAACCGGCTACTAAATTAGAGAAATGTGCTATATTTTAATTTAGGTAAATATAACATTTTAAAGTCAAAGTGCACACCGCAATTTTAGAAAATGCCTAGTTTGACTTAAATCGTAACAAGGCTAGAGAACATAACACCGAATTGCAGATCTCAAATGGTAATTCAGCACAGCCACCCGTATGTCCAGGTTTTCCATCATGACGAGATCGAACGCGGATGAGCGCATGACGTGCAGTCCTAAGTTTTGCTGGCGAGAGGTGTCACTACGCTTCGTGCTTGGCCGACAGTTTATTAGCGATGTGCTTCGTCCTAAGCCTAGGGCCATACGGCGCTGGTATAAGCTACTTCTGGCACGGTGGAGCAGTACGGACACTCGCAGAGAACGGCGTGCTGGCCGCCCGATGTTCTCGCCCACATCACGACGTACGTCAAGCACCACCTTCTATCTAGAAGAACTTTAAGACAATCTGATGCAGCACTTCCATAAGAACGTGTCGCTGGCTACGGTGAGCCGCGCACTTCATTTTGACCTTAACCCTTTCGCGAGTATCCTTGATAAACTATAGTATACAGCGCATTGGTATTCCTTCTAAAAGGGCACTCTAGGCGTCCTTTTACGGAGTTACGGAGTCTTTTCGGTGTGTCTCATGGGACATGCCAGATACGGTGATTGCAGGATACATAGTATGGATGCGTATGACTTAGGGTTTGTATGGACAATGATTACATGATGATTACTCTGCGTACCGATTATGATTTGTTTTAAAAGATGGTTGATTACTGGCTTGAACTTGTGCAAAAGGGCACAGGAAGCGCCCTTTAAGAGGGGGTACACTCTACCGTCTTTTGTGAAACCATCTAAAGGGCGCTTTATGTATCATTTTACCGCGAAAGGGTTAATATACCGAGGAAGCGACTTACCCGGGCTTCTAGAAAGTGGTAAATATTTATTTGGTTACTTTATGTATTTTGCCTAACTAACGATTTGTATGCATGATTTCGGTAGGTGGCCACGTATAAGGCTAAGCGGGCTGCGATATATTCTTTTCCAGAGCAGCTCTTGTCCATCGATAAACCCTCCAAGGACGGGCACCTTGCTTACCGTCTGTATGGTTGGTCCTCGGGTGAGCTCGGTGCGTAGTTAAGCTACCCTTTCGCCGTGGCAAACGGCGTTCCATTCTGGCCTGCTTAGATCACCCAGGCTTCGCTTCCTGGGAGACAACGGAGTGGACACTTACAAGGCGGAGCTTTCACGCAGCGTTTTCGAGATAGGTTCTACCTTACTTAACCCCTGGTCTTTGCCCCAGTCCATCATTATTATGGGCAACGCTAAGAATCAGATGTATCCTGAATCAGTGAATCAGGCGCAAGTTTGCTGTTTTTGCCGCCGTAACCGCAGCAGAACCCTATCCAGGTCTGCTTCGGTCGATTAAAAGCTCGGATTCAACGCTTCGCCAATGTGGTATTTACAGCCGACCCTGATGGGGTTCTCCAAATAGCTATGCGAAATTGTTTATCGACGGAAGCTCCAGGGGCATTGAATCTCTACGGACACTGTGGATACGTCGTAGGTGGCTACGATCTGTAGCCTTTGAACCATTTCTTAATGAAAACGAATAAAGATCGGAATTGGTCCATCGGATACGTCCTCCTGAGGCGGATGAATAGGCACGTAGCATGAAAAATTCCCTCCGTAAAGATTTCAGGTGCGCTGGTAAGCCGAGACCAGCTCGAACATCTAGTCCGTCGACTGCATACGCCAGCTAAAATCCATTCACGCGCAGACGGATACTTGCAGCACGACGGTCTGTGTCGACCCGTTCTGTCGGAAGGCTTTGTCTTTGGACGATTGCAGCATTAAGCGCGATGGTCTGGCACGTCGTGTTGTCGGGCACCGCGAAGCTCGTCAGGTGTGGTTGGCGAGCCAACGCTATAGAGAGGTAATGGCGGTTAGTAGGCCCGAATTGCACCGCATTTCTCTCTTCATACTGGCGCAAGGTATCGCCTGTAATTTGGATTGGGCGGCAATAGATCCGTGAATACCTACCAGCGCCGGTGGGACGAGGGAGTGGCAGTATACAAAGAACTCGAAGTCGAAATTGCCCACGATACCACCGTTCCAGTGTGAGTGATCTGCCTTGACTCTTTCAACGGTAATGGCTCAAAGTTGACCGAATCGAGCACATCAAGCTGATGTTGAGACATACCCTTACTTTTCCGAAGAATGTGCGCTCGTCGTTCCTGCGCGGTCGGGCCAAAGCAGGGCTATCCAGGAGTCTGCTGGCCTTGACGCACAGCACTTCAAACCTTTCAGAGACAGTAAACTGATTTTTGCGCAGCTCACCACCACGTGAGCGTTGCTCCACACTACCTTCCGTATGGCCACCACTGCCTTCCGCGCATCTTCCATTGGAATGTCATTTATCTTAAGCCCTAGCCGTAGCTATTTAACAGACTGAAATCTGCATAATGCACCCACACACAGAGATAAACCCCCATAGAACGTGAGATATTAGCCCCACTATGGGCTCGGCTGAATAATATGCGCAGCGGTTTCCTACCCGATGTAGAGACACTCAGTACACTGCAGCTATCCGTTCGCGAAGAGTTCCGGGCCACTTTTTGGCATGTACAACAGAAAGGGAAGCAGGTGGTTCTAGGCGATGCAAAACACACCAAAAGAACGACGAATCTTTGCTTAATTGATACGTGCCTTAATCAGCTTCATACGAGCTCTAACACTACACGAAAGCTGGCTTTCAAAAAGCGACCCCTCGCCATCGCATAGTTCCGGACCACCCGGGTGCATGTTGGTTCGGTCGACCATAGCAGCTAAACGGGCTACAATCACGACCCAAAACGCTGCCAGAAGGTAGAGAGGACTCTGTCTGAACATACGGCAAAACTTTTACCGCGTGCAGGTGCCTCCCGCAGCAGAAATCGGCAGGTTTAGCCTCGGACTCTTCCCGACCTCCCGACCTTTCAGCATTTGTGGTGCCATTCACAAAGTCGATCAGCATTTGTTTTATAACAAACTACACTACAGGCTTCTTGAAGCATATAGCTAGGATTCAGGAAACGCACAGATTGTTAAAGCAATGCTTTCTTGTGAAACATGGTGTCAAGTGAGCTACAACCTGCCATTACATTGACCATTTGTATGGAGACCCTCAAAGCCTTTCGAATAGAATATGAAATAGGGTAGGACACGGTGTCCCTTCAGTCGAGTTAGAAGGCGCCAGGGCCGCGTGTCAATAGTGGAGCCAAAACGCAACCGATCATGGTGCAACTACCGCATATCGCTTCACTTTGCGGTGCGCTATCTTTTGGTGGTGTTCTCTGCTCGAAGTTTGCTCACCATCATCATAAAAAATGCGTGGCCAAATCGGCGCTATATATAGGAATTTTTATAGAATACCATGTCCGGAACTATTCACGGTCCGGAACTCTTCGCGAACGGATATCTCCGCGCTGGTCCTCAGCTAGTGGGCGATGTAGAACAGATATAGACCTGCATAATGCACACACAGACACACAGTTAGAAGTCCCGTAAAACGTGAGGTGTTAGCGCTGAAAATGTACAGTCAATTTGGCTGTGCCGCCTTCTAGCATTTATCTATGACCACGTGTGCTATCCGGCTTGGTGAATTACTACCCCGATAAAACAGATAGCCATTTGAAGAATAGTCGATCCGACGCTTTGCCCTCAGGTCATCCCTAGCTGGTCGATTTTCGATAGTGTGCTCAAATTAAAGCTCGATTTTATAGCTGCAGCAGGTCGCTATTCAGACTATTTTATAGAAGGCAAAGTATCTTCAAACCGCATTTTTTCTGTCATAGTTAACACCTGTTTTGTTCTATTTGCTCGTATACTTCTTGGTGATATTTAGGACATGTGTTGCTAAAAAAATTGAACATCGAAAAGTCTAAAATTTCGAGACAGTTTTATTTTTGCTATGAAATATTTTTATACACAGTACATAGCAGAAGGGTCAAGTTTCGTTGAATCGTGAACGGGATTAAAAAAAACCGGGATTTGCGTACTTTACGTGCCGATGGCCGTGTCCTTCGGAGCATACTCCATTGCAGTATGACTTGTTCGCCAAGCTTCGAATGTCTGCGATATAAGATTGGCTAACAGGAATAGTATCTGATAGCCCAAAAAGTTGTGTTTTCCCTTGTGGGGACGGTCGGGCCTCATTATATGTCACGGTGCGGGAAATTCTTAGCGCGTACCTTTACCTACAGTTCTTCGTAAGCAAGTGGCTTTTCCAAGGCTAACAGGAATAGTGCTCTGTAATATGTCCTCTCTTTGAATATGGTATAATACTTCTAGCATCCGACATATGGATTTCAGCCAATAGCGTGAGCTGAAGTGATAAGAGAAGTTCTTTACTGTTGAACACTTCTAACATCCGACAACCCTAGCCTTAGCCTAACTTCGATATATGTTGTGTATAGCGTGCCTAGTATTTGGAACGCAATCATGTCGGAAGCGAGCCAAAACAACAGTGGTGCGCCAGCGCCCAGGGAGGAAAACCAAATTCCCCTACAACACTTATTAAATTTAAAAAAAAAAGATTTAATTGCAAAGCCAAACATCACCACGAGTTCAAACGTAGCTCGGAATCCTACTTCGTAAAGCTGGCTGTAGTAAACTACTACAGCGACCGCAAGAGTATGACCGACACGCTCGCAAAATTCTTTCGTGTTGTTGAGGGTGAGTTACGTGAGACCAAGCGCAAGTCAATCTATGCTGACGAAACCGCCGTGGGCTAAGATAGAGGCGGTGTGCGTAACCTAGAGGGCGGCCAGCTGAGATCCATCAGGGATTCGGGGTGTCGACTGTGCTATCCCCGGATGAGGAACGCGAATTCGTGTGGCGGATAGATGACCTGCGTGCAGAAGGCGCCCTTGTCATGACCTTCATGCTGCAGCCCGTGATAGCAGCTAAAAAGGGTTGTCTAATGATGCGTTTAAAGCCTCATAGACATTCCGTAAAGGTATCTTGCACCGTCACATGCTCTCACGACGGGGCGACACGCGCCAAGGCCAGTAGTCACCCACCGACAGGTACGCTGCTGTGCGGAGTTCCGAGTTGATGAAGGAGCACGGTGTTGATCGCGGTTATATCGCCAATCAGACGGCTGGGTTCTTTGAATATCTGCCGAAGCAGACAATCTAGGGGCGTCGGGCAATACCCGCATGGGTTCACTGCGCCGAAAAGAAAAACAGCGGGTGACTTTAATGCTCCTCGGTAGCTCATGCGGTACGCGCTACACACCATTCGGGATCGCGAAGGCAAAACGAAGTATGAAAAAGAAGATAGGGCAGCGGAGAACAAGGCCATTCGCCACGGTTTTGGTATCGGTGTATAGAAAGTGGTCATTGGTCTACAAAAACGACTGGTTGTCATCATGTACGGCAACCGCAAAGGCTGGTGGACGGCGAGCTTTCGTTGGCATTTTTACGCTACCATTTTTCAAGTCATTCTAGCCCAGACTAGCCGGTGTCACTGCTTTGGATGCTCTATCTGCACACTAGACAGAGGGTGCCCAATCTTGTGTAAAGGAGCTGAATGCAGTTCTCGTGCCTGTGCCAGCATGAGTGTGTGCCAGCCCATCGATATTAGCTTAAATATGCCCCTGAAAGCTCGGCTACGAGGTCGTCCAATGGAGAATCTCCAAGCAAATCTTAGCGCTCCTTACCAACCCGGTTGTAAGTTCAAGTGTAACGGGCCTACTTTGGCTCACTACTTTAGCTTACACGTGGGCGCACGTGTACGAGGAAGCGTGGCTTAGTTTAATATAGAGTTAATTATACTCGGGCCTCCGTTTATAGATTATTCTAGATAAACGATCCAATAATGTTTTTGGGTTAAAGTGAGAACTAATATTTTTGTTTTATGTTTCTGACTTCCTCTATATGTAATATTCTAAGATAGGAATCTGCCAACGGCTGGTTGGCAGAATTCCACTGCGATGCATGTCGCTCACTGGCTAAAGAATGCTGCTTTCAGCCAATAGGAATCCTAAGTGTCTATGAACCACCCGTCGTGATGTCCGTAAATGAGTGTAGCCTTTGATGTAACATACACCAAGGCCGAGGAAGTATCCATCCTCTAACAGATAACGTAACTCTTAGAGTTACAAGTGACTGTAGCCACTTGTGCGTGTAACCTCGTTACATCAAGGTAGCAGCTACGAAGAGAAAGGATGTGACTGAGGGAGTGGTTGCGGCCTGGAAGACCTCAGCCCGGCAATTATAAAGAGCTGATTCTCCTTCATTTTCAAGGACGCATCTGCTACAGAAGTAAGAACAAGTACCACCCTACCTACAACGTTCTACAGACGCCTACAGCTGTCACAGACGCGCTGCTACGTTTGGGATAGCTTGATCGCCATCTTACAGAGGTGTAGATCACAGAGGTGTAGTTGAGAACGCCGCAGCGGGTATTTGAGGTCCTGCCAGACGATTAGTTAGCTGACTGACTAACATTGTATATTGTACATCGGAGTTGCGTACAAAGCGGAGAGGAGCAAACGTCGCCATGATATTGCACGATCGGACGTTCCGGCACGCAGTAGCGCCCATCATAACGATATAAGGAAGCCAGAGGGGAGTTGGAAATCTGGGCAACTGGTTTTAGAAGATAGGCGCGGTATCTCGAAGCCAATGGCATTGTGGCACGCACGACGTAGCGAGGAACCTGTCAAGAATTTGCCGAGAAGAGTGCACGAGGACCCCACCGGGCGAAGACGACGTAGACGACAAATACGACCCCGTCCAGCCAAAAGAGCTCGACGTCGAAGCCCCATGAGAGTGAGCGAACCGACGGGACATCCATCCCCTGGTGGGGCGTCGAACAAGCAGCTGCAGAGATCGAGCGTACGTAGTGGTGAGCGCAGGCGACAACACGAAGAAGGACAGCAGTGTCAGTCCAAGCTTTCTGAGTGGCTGCATGACGGCTGGCGCCCCAGGCGTTCAGTCCTACTGGCTAAGTGAGCGGTCTTCGTAGTGGTTGTTACCTGTGCGTGGGCGTGGGGATTAGTTGTACGTTTAATACTTTGATACTCATTTCGCTGTTTATCATCCGTACGGCTGGTCTGTAGCTGCCATATGACTCTTGTCAACAGCTGTCGCGACTTGTTTGCTGGCATTACCGCTACATTTCTTTGGTATTAGTCTGAAAAATGCGGGTAGTCCCAACAACTGCTATGGATCAGATCGCATCTTTTAGATTAGTCTGAAAAAATGCGGGCAGTCCCAACAACAGCTATGAATCAGATTAACCAGCGCCGTCGCGCGGGAGCCTTGCATCCAGAGATTAACGCCTTTACTGATGTGGTAACAGCGCTCGAGACCCTGTACAAGTCGAGGCAGACCTATGGACCAATTAGCCCTGTTGTGCGCACAGCAGTTGGTCGCTTGCGTGAATGGCTGCAGGCGCTGCACCAAGCCCGGTCTTTAGTGGACCAGGCCGACGAAGTTGCTGTAAGTGCGATGCGCGAGCATTACGATGAGGAGCGAGAGTAACGCCGCCAGACTCAGGATACACGGATCGCTGCGCTCCGTCAACCAACGCATGGAATGGTGCCAGGTGGAGCAGTACATATAGCCAACCCGCCACTCGTTCCTCCTGTAGCTGTATGTAAACAGATGGTAGGACCGGACGACACGAACAACGGCACATAAAATAGGTAGCATTGGCAGTCACGCCCACAACAGCGGCGAGGATTCAGGTTTCCCTCTGCCGACCAGCCGGGCCTTGGACTTATCCGTGCTAGGCAACCTAGCCCGGCATGCAGGGTAATCAGGCACCTTTTAACACGTTGGTATAAGAATGATAACACAATTATTGCAAATCTTTAAACGGTAGACATAAGCGCAACCAAATGAGCAATATTAAACAAATATGCTGGGTTCGAGATGTGATGAGTGCTAATTGTAATCGATTTGGGGACAAACGTCACACCGTTGATAAGCGACGATACGGGTATGCAAAGTCGGTACTGGGACATCTTCGCAGGGCAGTGTGTTTGCATGCGATTCTGTGCAACTCTTAAGGTCTCCTGCGCGCTATGTAACATTCCAGGCATCCACAATGCACCCCGCAATAGCTGGCTCCAACATCCTCACCGGCCCTCTTTCTCGCCGTTCGACCGCCATGAGTGACGGAACAACTTCAGAAGCAAGCTATAACTACGACCGGATTTTTAGCACAGGGGGTTCAATGACTAAGACTATCTGGAAAAATCATGACAATCGGCAGCTGTTCGTGCTGGACAGAACGCGTCCGCCTAACGCTTTAACAATGTACGTCTAATATTACGGAAGTGTCTGAGATAGATTTGAGAGCTAAGGGAGGATCTGGGTGGAGGGCCGATTATAAATACCTGGTAATTTATATAGGCAAATAGTTATTCATAAGGTGTATTCTAAACTAACTAGCATCTGTACAGCAGTTGCTAATAGGGGCGAGGCGCCACAGTGGTTAGATAGATCACTACTGTACGGCGCCTCTACGATACTGACGCGAGTATCGTAATAAAAACGGTAGATTCATGTCTGGAAAAACGAATCGCTTGATAGCTCACTTCTATCTATGTATTCGTTGGGCAAATGTAGCTGTGTACCTCGCTATTCCGATGTCCTGTTGTTCAAACTGTACTTGTATTGCCGTATTACAGTGTTTGTTCTGCCGGCATACTGTTGTACTTGTTCATGGGGCCTTCCAATCCTCGCCTTTGCCGATCTGCCCGGTTCATTTATTGTTACTTTAGGTCAAACTAAAGTTATAGGCATGCATGTAACTTAATGGTGAGGATCTAAAATAAATATGATGTGGTAAGTCAACTTGCTTCATTTTCTTACAATGCCTTTGTGCGTGCGCTTTTGTTAATTTAACGGCTTCTTAAACACGCTTTTCTTCATACTGAAACACGGCAAGTCTTTCTGGCGATGTCTTCGGCTTCTGAAGAGATAATGGTGAGGTTAATATGATGCATTTTCGCCAGTTTTACTCATAAAAGTGCAACATACGCAAACGCACAGGACGGAACTGCCTCACTATGAAATACATCTCACAAGTTAAGCATTGAACATTGTGTACGGTCATAGCATAAGCTAGTCGAATGGCCAACGCCCTGCGAACCACTCGTACATCGCGTGATTGTTTATGTCATGGGATTTTCCAAGGAGCCGAAGGCGACGTGGAAAAAGAGTTTTCCTGGAAGGGAAGGTCATCCACTCGCGTCCAAGAATAGTGATGTATATTAGGTGCCATGGCTTCCTACCTGACATACGGAGCTGTAGTATGCAGTATACGGGATGGTAGGTTTTCCCATCGCTAGGATAGAATAGTCTCGGACCAGTCCATTCAGAGGCCATTTGCTCTTCGGCGGCGACAGCAACCGACACACCGCCGCCTCGATCGCGCTCGCTTTCGACCCACCACTCCACACCCAGGGCTGGCCTCTCTGAGCCGCTTCTCCGGCCGGCGCCGCCTACGCGCGCCACGCCCATCGACCCGTCTCCTCGAGACCGAGGATAACACGCGAATGGACTGTTCCTTTGCCCCCATGACCTGTACGATGAAGGAAATGATCATTTTTTTGGAAAACACGGATAATGCTGGGGGTATTAGTCAAAACCGGCGGCCGTAAGTACTTTCCGTTATCTGAATTAAGCAGATAGGAAGCGCTGGGCTTAACTACTAAGTTCAACATTTGTAGTATATAAATCCGTGCCCCTTACAAGTGGTAAGTTACAACGCATCCCCTACGTCTGCGAAGCAGACACAGCTTCGGCTAGATGTTTCGGCCGTCGACCAAGTATTTATTTTTCATCTTTTTTTTTCTTACTGTCCACTTAAATTTGGTATGGGAGGGGATAGGATAATTGTAGAAGTTTCTGCGGATCGTACTTGATGCAAGCGGTCGGCTCGCATTGCAGCACACTTCAAACAATCCGAGTTCTTATGATCATGCGCACCGGTACACCTGATCTACCGACTAATAACTTAGCTAATGCCTTGGAGCTTCCCTGTGTAAACAGAGAAGCTCTCGGTTTTCTTAAACGTACCTGGTATTCTACCTTCTTTTAAATTCTACCTTCTTTTAAAGTTTAGCGCTTATGCTATTTACGCACTAAAATGATCGGCCAGAAATCCCAGTTAGTTTTTTAAAATGAAAACTGAGGAATCTGTGCATAAATTTCCAACGTCCCATGTCGTGACTTAAGCGCGTCAAATCTGTGCCGCGCCAACCGCTTGCTTCAACTTCTTCCTAAAGTAAAAAAAAATATGCTGTAAATATCGGCGAAACTCCGAAATTTTTTAAATAAAAAAATGATGTCATTACAAATGTGTACAACCCCCAAGCTCACAATTTTTAGCCTTGCTTTGTCAAGCGTCTGTATCTGCATGGTCAGTTGCTATTTTCTGTTGCGTCGAAATGACATGCCTGTCAGCTCGCTGGTATACACTAGTACAAGCGGTTGACACGATGGGATCAGAGATTTTCCGGATTCCCTCCGAGCTGCACTCGTGGCTGGTTGGTGGAGAGGATCGCTCTGGGAAGGGGAGATAACGACACGTGACGTATGGGGGGAGCGGGTCCTGACAGGACTCGCGTCGGCAGTGTACAAGGTTTGATGATTCCGGATAAAGATGTCCACAAGGGGGGGGGTCGTCTGGAACCAAGCACCGAACGAGATGCAAAGCCCAAGGGAGCGTGAAAGTGCGTCCGACTGGAGACCGCCTGCTCTTGATCCACTGTACGGTGCAAGAGGGCCCTACATGTATTAAAAGTGAGCGCGGTATCAAACCAACTAGACACCTATCCGAACACAAACAAACGGATAACCCCACATACTGACTCATACTGCGCCCTCGATGTTTGTCTTGCTATGTGTTGCTAGAACTCTAAATGAACACGATGTACCTCACCATGAAAATGAAAATGACTTTCACCCACCTTGCACGCTGGTTTAGTGGCTGGATCGCTGTTCGTCGCCCTCCAAGCCTACATCATCAACAACAAAAGAGCAACGCCCGTAGATCACACTTATTCACTAAGTACGAATTCCACTAATTCCGATTAGCTACCGAGCGCAGCGAAGGCGACCCCACCATAGGATATTGTGGGGCCGCAGGACCCGCCCCGGCCTCTGTATTACTAATCTGACATTGAGAGTAGTGCAGCGAGCCGAGGAGGCGAGCGGAACGGGTCCACTACTGCCGTAGCGAAGCGTAGGCAGCTTGTTCAATAGCGGAGCGAGCTTAGCGAGCGCAGCGTCAACCAACTAAAACCCACCGCCGCGTAGCGGTGGCGCTCGGCTAGTAAATATATAAAATAATTAGAACCGACGTCACTCTCACGCCCGAATATCTGACCCAGCGACCTACATTTCTTGTCTGCCATGTACCGTCGTCTTCCCGGCAGAAAACCGCTTTGTGAGCACGGTACTGCGTTTCCTGCCCCTAACGATAGTTCTGAAGAGCTACGAACGCCCACATGTTCTGCATAGATCTTGTGACTTCGGCTATCTTTCTAGTTGAGCTTTAAATCTCAGAATCATCGTTGATTAGCATATTCGTAAGAATACTAATCGCAACGGGTCTGAGCTACGTGCACGACCTCCAAATCAACAAGATTAGATTCTGTAACGTTTACATTGTAAATTGCATATAAAACATCTGGGCTGCATAACGCCACACCCGTTCATAGAACAGGGTATAATTTGCGGCTTCCAGCCGCCAGAAGAGCGTGCGGAAGAACTCGGGTCTTTGTCATCGATTGCTGTCGGTACACCATTTCTGGATCAAATTGAGAATTTTCAAGATCAAAACAAGAACTGCTCAGATCAAAACAAGAAAGCCTCTATGATTTGGTATACATAGCATCTAATAACCTCTATGTCAGCATATTTTATTAGATTTGCTCCACTTGGCCGCTCTATTGCTCATGGGATCAGCCTTTGGAAGTGATAAAAGGGACATCAAATCACGCACCCACGATCTTCTCGTTTTGAATTTAGCGATTCTCATTTTGAACTGGGAAATTCTCAATTTGGGCCAGAAATGGTGTAGCACAAGTCGTGTTGCGTTGAGTATTTACTCACACTATTTTGTGGCCACAGGGGGGGGGGGGTCATCGTGCTGCGCGTGTTCGCGACCTAGTAAGTACCTCGCTTGATGTGAACGTTGATGTATACTGTACGATTGCTCGTTATCCTAGTACCAATGCTATGCTGTCTTACATGGAGCTGGGGGGACTGACATATCAGCTGAGGTGCATTGGACAAGTACGTCAAATGATCGGAACAAGGCAGCCTGCTATGTAGACCCATCCAAAGAAAACCTTCGAGCATTGAGTGACGCCGCTATGTCAGTAGGTATTCCAACTATCAGATTAACAGACGAAGAAGGCCCAATACAGACATCTGCTGCAATAAAGAACGCTATAAAACATATAACCCTTTATAATGTATGAATGCTGATTGGCTCAGACATACAAATTTGACTATGATGCTACCGTAATATTTCATTACCTTTCACAATGTTGTATATATCAGGCGTTCTTTATTGAAGCAGAAGTCTGTAGTTGCAACCTGATGCCGAAAAACCAAACGCGCCAACAGATTAGCCTCCAGTTGCGCTATAATATTATACTTCTTCGCTTGACCACACAACAACTCACTTGCATTCTTCAGCTGATAAAACCCCAGATCTAGAATCTCAATGCGCTGCGAGCAACGAGAGATTCGATATTGAAGAGGCATTTGAGCACATGGTTGGCAACGATGATACTCGGACCGAGGTCGACAGGATAGCAGAAGCAATCAATACTACTGCAAAAAAAAGTATATCCAATAGCTGATCTTCCTCCGTCAACAGAGTTAATGAACGAATATACGGCAAAGATGATATTTCAGTATTACTATCCTACACAGTTTCGTGACGCTATTGGGAGGCTGGCATCATGTCAAAGGATATGAGGATCGAATGCATCACTACGATTTAGCTGAATATTGCTGTCATCTGATGAAATGGCGCGATCGTCGGTTCGTCATGCATGGATCATTCAAACTCTTTTGTTTAAATTCAATTCAGTGTCGTCAGATTGATGGTTTAGTGCTTAGGATTAATGTGTCGGATACCCTTGAGTCCGAAAGTGATGAATCCGACCAGACAGTCTTGATGCGAGAAACTAAGTTAGGAATGCACACATTAAACCGTTTTTTTTTTGTTATGTGCGGGGCAGTGGGTTATACTGGGCGAACGTGCGAGATGACTCAATGAGTATGATATATAGTAATTCCCAGTCGATGGCTCACCTTCTTCTTAACGTTGAGCGCAGCTTATACGATATGGCCCGACTTTTTCCAAGCATGTGATCCATCGTTGACAATTGAACAGGCAAGCCATCTTAGCTCAACGAGTCGTCAACAGCTTTTGAACGAATACTCTGATATTGCTGCGTGGCACTTCAGCCGAAGTTAAAGCATTTTTTAGATTCGTTCTATGTGGTAAAAGCGAACCAGCAGTCAAGATCGAGAATTTTTGTTTGGCGGGTTGATTTAAAAAAACGAGGTTCTCCTCATATTCATGCTTTCTTCTGGATCAAGGATGCACGTGATGTAATAAAAATGTCGGGAACAGGAGTTGGGAGAGTCAAATCGGTTACATATATTGACGAACGGAAATCAGTCTTAGCAAAATTCTCAGCAGATCTTGAGCGTTGCCAATGCGAATGCACAACAAGTGCAACGGACACACAGCAGGTATATTTGGCAGCTCGACCTATTGTGCCTTTCTGGCTTTTTTTCCTGTCTCCCTTTGGACATTAGAAGACACTTTTTTAAGGGGGTACTTATATCTTAGGATTTGAAAAATAAAACGAGATCTCGGCCCACCCCATGTTGCCAGGCTAGACTCGAAATGGTTTGCCGATGTGGATAGGCGCACCAGTTGCTTTAACATTTAATATGTGTCAGCCAGCTAGATTATGCAACGACACCAATGGGATCCGTTACGATTTATTTTTCAGTGAAAGAAGTGAGCTTCTTCGTGCAACGCGGGGCTTTGTTTCGGTATCTAAGTGCGAGAATAATTAAAATCGGGTCACCAGCAGGTCAGGTCCGCTTTGGAGCCTTTCTACCGAACATTAAGACCCACTCGAAAAGAAACCAAAACTGGAACCAATATGTAACTTTATGGGACCTAAAACAGGACCAAACCAATTCAGGGGGAACTATCTTTTCAACTGTATTCAAAAATTCGATATCGAACTTACGTAATATTATGTGTACATTGTAAAAGCGTTATGCAGGGCAAAAAATATAAAAGAGAAGAAGCCTAGCCGACTCCGCTTTTCAACTAACTCATCACAGCTGATCAAATAGATCTACGAGTAAGGCTTGCTACTCCATTGGTAGCACGTGGTTGTCGTGTCTGGCGTCTACCACAGCGAGTCTGGCGCCGCTGAGCCCCTGACGAGTGAACAGAACTGGCACTGAAAGTTGGACTACTCCTTGCTGGGGGGGGGGATTGGCACGTCGATTAGTCATGTCGTTCAACAAGCGGACGAAGCGCTGGGATAAGCCGTCAACCATATCCACAAAAACAGGCAGGACCGGGTGTTGTGCTGCAATCGTAGGGTTTGGTTCACGGTTAAAATGTTCGAGTGGATTGCTGGTGCGACTGATAACCTGCAAGTTTCTACCATGCACATTCCACGCGTCCACCGGAAATACGCTCAGCCACGTTGTGTGAAACTAGGGTCAAAACTGGGTGCAGTGCCGCGTCGAGTAGGAAATGGTTTCCTCGAAACAGCGCCGACAAGTCGTTTGTTTGACGAACTGTAATCCGAGAGGGTCGATGTCTGCAGGCGACACGGCCATCAGCATATCCAGCACACCAACCTCCATGACAATGTCAATCTCGCGGGCTGGCAGGCGTAGCGCAACATCCGAAGACGAATGATCTGCTTCCAGTGAAACAAGTAGCCGATGACGCGCGCCGTTTTCACCAACCGCATCAGTCAGGGCTTGTTACTACAACTTGCGCTGGCGAAGGGGTTGCCCGGCTCAGGGCTTCATCTCATCGGCTATTTTTTATATGTACGATACTGATACAAATGTCAAAAATGTCTGGCGTTACAGCAGCAACAAACATGAGGTGGCGGCACGGAAAATGGATGCTTGAGAAAAAAAAACAGGAGCAACTTCACTTGACTTCCTCGCAATTGTAGACCCCGTAGTTTGTTGAAACTACTCACTTGTGCTCAACTGTTTTCGCGCACCGCGCATTCTTCTTGGCGTCATGCACGATGTCAAATTCTTTACGAACAAGTGCGTAAGTATAGTCACTCAGGGGGGGGGCGCAACACTTCTAAGAAAGCCTGGGACCGCGCTTACTTGACGAGAGTGCGACGCATGCTTGCTAACTGGCGCCGAAAATTGGCGGATGACTACAGCTTGGTGAGCGAGTAGTGCATCAATACACTTGTCGATTCGGGGGCGGTGACCTGTGAGCACCTTCACCTGGTTCCAGTTGGCTTTGATACGATTCGTTGTCGTGTTGTCTAAAGAAAAGTACTTAATCCTGCCGAAGTGCACCCGCATATCGGCGCATGACTTCCAGTTTTTATCAAAATATTCCAGCAATGTAGGCGCTTCGTCACGGCAGTAATCAACAAAATCGCCGTACCGTTCTTGAAAAGTTGACGCAGTGTAGCTGTCAACACACGAACAGATTATTAGTTAGCAATGTATCACAATATGTTGTACTAGCACCTCAGTGATGACCTTTTCATCATTCCTGCGAACATGGACTCAAGAACCTCGCGCTCGGCGACCTTGAGGTTGAATGACCGGCGCGAGACCATCTTTCTCCAGTAAGAAAATGCATGGTTCTGGCAAAGCAGTACCTTCGCTTCAGGGAAGCAGGCTTCGATGACAGCCCATTCAACAAAGTCTTTGTCGACGACAAATGTCTAGACCTTTGTCCAACTTGGGTTCCTAGCCTTGAAAAATCTGAAGATCTCCTCGATCATTGCACATTTTTCGTTCAAAGCCAAAAAGTCAACAACAGGAATGCCGCGTCCGGTTGAGGTCGTGACAACAAGACTACCTGTAGATACGTAACACAAAAATATTCCAATAACAATTTAGCAAAAGAAATAAACCAACAGCACAGTGCACCTCACCCAAGTGATAGCCGAGATTATTGAAACCATGAGTCCAATCCATGACGAGGCCCTCTCCCCACTCAAAACATTTCTTCTGTTGAGCTGTTTGCATAACGATGCCAACTGTTTACCTACCTGGTCCTGCAGCACGGTGATGTGGTAGCCTTCGTGCGCAAAGGTGTCAAGTATAGCCTGTAGTTGTGTATCGGCCAACGTACGGCCTTGCATCCGGCTGATAATGTTCCTATCTTGCTGAGATGTGACCGAGTGCTCTAAATGCATGAAGTAAGCAATGTCAGAAAATAAACTACCAAACCATGGCAAAAGCATACTTACTCAGGTTATCCGCGAGAATTAATGTGATTGGGGTTCGCGCGAGCGTCCACCAAAGTCGCTAACGCACCAAGTACTGTGGGATGAGCATCCCCTGATGCTGCACTTAGGTATGAGCTTACCATTTCAGTGGTTGTCTCATGGCTGTATATCTGTGTCTATCAATAAAAGCAATTAGAAAATAGATAAATGTGGCTTAAAAAAAGCATGCGCACCTCGTTTCTGATAACAATATTGCAGTATCCAGACTTTTTGTTCACAACAGCAGTGAAACGTGCTGGACATCCGACGAAACGCGTAGAGTGTTGATGACGGTCTGTTGATCTGAATTTCTGATGGTATCCATATGCGTACACCGATATACTCGGTATGCCCATTCGAAACGTTCCGGAATATGATCCCGGCTTGTCCTATAAAAAAATTGACATATTCTAAAATTAGAATAGTACACATTTAAACCTAAATTTCAGAAACATCATGCCTGTTGTACGTTGCTGTTCTTCCAGTGTCGCGAGCTCGGAAATGGGCATTGCTGTTGGCTTTATAGAGCGTAATAGCAAGCTCTCACGAAGTGGTAGCGGTGGTAGCAAGTTCGGCACAGAGGCAGCATCTCGCACGATACTAACACGCTCAGACCAAGTTGCGCTTTTCGTTTGCCGAGGAACACGACTCTCAGAGACTTCACCATTACAAGTATCACAAGAAGAGTCGCATTCAGAGCTGCTATATACGACAATAGCATCTATAACAGTTAGGTAGCGGTTGTCAAGCACATGTTTAAAGGGAATATATACCTGAAAACGTTGTTTCACGGTTTGGTTTCACCAAATTGGACCCCCGCAAACGTTTTCGCGGGGAGTGGACTAGCGTGGAGGGTGGAGGACGTGTTTGACCCACCCTTAGGACTTAACAATATGATTTATAACAACAATTAGAGCCATACTCAAGTTTATAGTAAGAAATAGCATAACTTACGATCAGGATGAGCACTCGTCTGAGCTGTAGAGTCATCAGAAACGCTCACTGGATGGTCGTGGACGTCTCGTCTGTCTTGGTATTGGATTTGCCCAGTGTTACTACTTACACTGGACAAGCCACTTGATACGTCTCTGTGTAGCTCTTCGGAGCCCGCGCTGCGGTGAGGGCTTGCACTGTTCATGCCCGCGCTTGGGTCAATATCTGCTGCCGCTGGCGCACTGACGCGGCCATCTCGAGGCCGCATGGCAGCTTGGAGATTGAGTTCCAGTGTAACCAACAGCGACCAATAGTAAAAAATCGCATGTGGTATTTAACACAAATTGTTTCATACGCGTGGGTTATTTATGAAACATTTTTAATTTAAAGGTGCCTTAAGCACCTTTAGCTGTATGTTGTAAATAATCAACTTCCCTGATGTGACGGGCGGTGTGTACAAAGTCCAGTAACATATTCACCGCAGGCGCTCTAACCACCTCGTTTAAAAATCAGCAGGGCTGGATCAACCGATCTTGATACACGTACACTGTCGTATCGATATCATATCAATATCATATTAAAAAAATCTATCAATGGAGATGGTTTTGGTAAAACTTAAAATTAATGCAATTTGATTGGTGGAAATACATATTGAGGAACACGATATGTACTACTTGTGCGAAGTTGGACAGCTGCAGTTACCCGCGAAAGAAAGCAAGGGCAGCGTGACAGGAAGGAAATTGTGCTAGTTATTGAGTTGTTCTTAGATAATTTAAGACAATTTTAAAACTGGATCACCTCTGTAAAGTAGATATGCTTACGAAAACGAAGCCTGGGAGCGAGTACGCATTTTGATGTGGACTTCATGCTGAAAGCAACCCACGTGCAGAACTTCTATCACGAAATCTAACAGTTTCGAGCAAGCTACTATGGCATCCGATATAATGTTACCGGATACCAAGCTGCTTGTGTGAGCGGAACAATCATCCTGATCCCAAGCTTCTACACCTTTGCCACCTCAAACCGACCAAAGTACAACACAAAGTAAACAGCACTGAAATTTTCTATTTCATTTCTAAAATAGAATTAGACATAGAAATTCAAAACTTTGACTTTGCCTCAAACTGGATGCTGTACACACCAAAGTGGTCAAGTGCCGTACTCCATCGGCTCACCGCGCTTCGCAGCAGCAACTGCCTGGGCGCAGTGAAGTGCCGTCTTGTTTACAGGCGTAGGTTCATGCAGTTCATGAAAACCTCCGCTGCTTGCTTTAGCAGCTGCATGCGCAGCTCCGTCATCTGACCGCGGGGAGCACTGAGCATCGCGTCGTGACTCAGCGCGAGGAAGCGCTTGATCGCAGCTTTCAGCACGCCGCTGAAGCAACCTACAATAGAACCGTACAAGGCCAGCGTTAGTATGAACGCATAGAGTAGCAGTAGAAGTGTTGGACGCACCTTCAATCGGATTGCACATAGGAGAATACGGCGCGAGTCGGAGGAGCACAAGATCGTCACGCTCGCTCACCAGCTCCTCGGTCTGGCTGTGGGCCGGGGCATTGTCAAGAACAATGACGACCGGCTTACCAGCAAAGTGCTGCTGGTAGGTCGGGTGCGCCTTCACAGCGTCGTAGACAGCGTTGACGAACGCAGCGTTCTCCTCCATCTTGATGCTCCCGCGCTGAATTTCGTAGTGCAGCAGGTCTACCTCGGTAGAGACCGCGCACTGAATTTGCAGATTCTTACCCTTGCTGGGCGGCAGCTTCACAATGGCGCGCTTGCCTTTGAGCGCCCGGCCCTGCATGCGCTTGCCGTACAGATTGTAGTTTGTTTCATCGTAGTACACAATGAACGCACCTTCAGCACTGTATTTAAGCAGATCAAGGGCGAACTGCTTGCGCTTCTGGATATTGACCTCATTATTGCCAGTTGCAGGCTCAACTCGCACCTACATTCGTAGCATAGTGTTAGATCGATACATAGGTTCCATAATGTTAGCATACCAACAACCGACATACCCGCTTGACTGTATACAACTGACCGGTGAGCTTCTGGCTAATCAAAGACGTGCTCAAGTCCACGCCGAAGTCCACCCACACCATCGTCTTCAGCTGTTCAAGTGTGAGCAAGCCGTTTGCCTCTACGTAGGCGACCAGCGCCGCCTCAATCTCTGAAGTTCGCCGCCCGAGAGCCGCCGCGCTGCTTCACCTCCGGGCTCCCGCTCACGACGATGCGGCGAGCAGTAGTCCGGGGGGGTGCCATTGTGCTTGTCGACAAGCTCCCAGTCCGCTCCCTGTTGATGGGCGTTTAGGACGCGCGCGCGAGCCGCGAGGATGTGCTTGGGCTCCTTTGGCATGAGCCAGTCGAGGTTAGTTGCAAAGTGACAGCACTCTGAGTGCTAGCGCTCGAGTTCTGCTCTCCAGTCGTTCTCAGTTGCTGGTGCGTGCGCGCGGGGTCTCCTCATCCAGTCGTAGTCCATTTGAATTCCGCTTTGCCCAAAAACCTAAAATTTAAAAATGACATTTGAATTTCCATCGTTATATTTGCCAAATTGAATTGCACTAAGACCACCTTGAAAAGTGGCAAAGGTGTAGTGGTATCACCTGATATTGATACAAGTGATATCTACATATAGTACCATAGTATTAATGAGTATCACTAGTTGCTATTAAGCCGAGGCCCGGCTGCGTCCGCCACAAACCGGAAGAGCCGGTTGTATAATGGTACGGTTTGTTGTCAGCACGTAGACAACCTGAATAAAGACGCGACTGGCAGCATCTCGCACCATCACCACCACCACCACACACACACACAGGTGGATGAGCGAGGCACTGACCGAAATGTGTCATCGACGAATAGCTGAATGCCAGGGTACCGGAGCAGCTCGAGTAGACGTGGGTGTGCCCAAATGATAATACGTTGAAATTTGCCAGCGTCATGGTAGATGTGGTGGAACTGGAAAGCGTCAAATCGTTTCCTACGACTAGAGCAAGAGGTGGGACTTCAACGACACCGTTTACGCGCACCATCACTTGTAGTCGCGTGCGACCTCTGACCACCATCCCGTCGTTGTGTTGATAAGCTGACTCGCAGATTCCCAGATTTGCTGAGCCGCCATCCGTTGGTTTGTCGTCGCGAGGCGGTCTGTCTCTGCTTCCATTCGTGTAGACATACCTACCACTGCTGTATGGGGCGACCACAGTAGCTCGATATGTATGGGCTTCGAAGTTGATGTAGGCTGCTGAGGCGAACTCGTATTGCATCTTTTCTTCACAGCTGGTTCTTCTTTAGAGGTACATCAGTAAGCGATCCTCACGCGTGACTGACGCGTGCGGTGTACCGATACCCATTGATATAGATGGCAGTTGAATGCTGTCGGACATGATTGTCCTCATCGTCCGAGTCACTGCCGTCACTCCGCCCTGCTTGTTCCGCCCTTGGGTCCATTTCATCACCCGCTTCATTTCCAGAGTCGTCGTCACCCGCATGCCCCCCCCCC